>PVLA01008714.1:0-84867 GCA_004027455.1 Hydrochoerus hydrochaeris
AAGATCTTCCTTTTTTTAATGTGGCTTGATTGCAGCCGGACAGGCAGAGTTTGCATTTTTATAAGCCAATTGTTTAATTAGGTCAGGATTGTCCTCAGAGGAGCCAAAAAGATGCTCAGTCGCCTGTAGGAGGCGATCACCAAAATCACAGAAAGACTCCTCAGGTTTTTAATTTTTGTAAGAGAAGAGGCAGCTCCACCACTGGAAGGGAGTTTTCTCCAGGCTGCAGTTGCTGCCACAGTAACTTGCACAAAGAGACTGCCTCATATTGCATTTGGGCCTGCTGCGTTGCATAACGGCCTGTCCCTGTTAACATGGTACGGGTATACTGATTTTTTCGATTAGCGTTTTCCTTGGCTAAAAGTTTACATTGGTCTTGGAATTCAGTCTTCCAAAGCAAATAATGGCCCCCTGAGAGTGTAGCTCTGGCTAGGTCTCTCCAATCATTAGGTGTAGTCCAACCTTGAGTTAGAGAGTCTAGGACTGCAATGGTGAAGGCTGCCATACGGCCATATTGGGATACTGCTGTTTTTAATTCTTTCAGGGCAGATACAGAGAACTGCATATGGACCCTATTAGCTCGTGGCTCCAGGGATGAAGAATCGGTTTCCCTATCACTATCAGATGGGTCAGTATCATTTTCTTCCTCGCTATCACTAATTTCTAACTCCCATCTTTGTAGAAGTGATGGTTGTCCCCTATTATTTCCCCTAGCAGCTGTCGTAGTGGCTCTTGGTTTATCTCTTTTATTTTCTTGACTTGGGGATTGATCCTCACTTCTAGTTTGTTCCTTTGGTCTCCCCCTCTCTTTAACCATTTTATTTTCACCATCTTGTGAACTAAGGTCATTTTGAGTGGGCTGGGTTGTCTCCTCACCATTTTGTGTGCCAACACCAGTTGGGGTGGCCTCCATGACTGGAAAGATTAAGTGAGGCACCACTTCTGGGGCGTTCACTACTAGAGGGTGAATTGTCTCTGTTACCAGGAACATCATTGGAGGCATGCCTGGAGAAGGGTTGGGGCCCATCTCTAACGACTGGAGCTGTAAGATGAGCCTTTGTTTTTCTTGTTTTATTTGAAGTTGCTGTTGTAAGTAGTAAATTTCTGATTCTAGCTCAAAAAGGGCAGAAGGTGGACCTTGAGGATTTTGGAAGTCAGGCGGGGACCGAATTGATAGCATACGGGCTACAAGGGGGGAATTATGATATTGAGCAACCTCTTCTGCCAATTGTGACCAATCAACCCCCTGGAAATCAGAAAGGTCAGGATATATAGGCTGATATTGAGGAGGGAGCGTGGTGGCACCATTTTGAGTATCAGGCAGGGCGGCGCCATTTTTGGAGTCCTCGTGTCCTCCAGAAAGAGAAAGTGGCGGAAAGTTGCCATCTTGAGGGGGCTCCTGAGTATTAAGAATCACAGAGCCGGGACTACTGGGTACACTGGACATGTCTGATGGCGGCTTTGGGGTAGGATTGCGGGAGGAGCATAGTGCAGCCTCACCCTGAGTAAGCGTTTCAGCAATTTGGGGATCTGCATAACGTTTAATTAGCAGCTCAGAAATTAGAGTCCAATATGAAAAAGAGGTTACTGGGACCTTTTCCAGACCAAAAACCCTATAATAGTCTTTAAGAGCATCTCTTACTCTATTCCATTTTTTAGAGTCAATGGTGTCCTCTAAAGGGAACCATGGGCACACAGAATGTACAAATTGAAAGTATTGTAATAAATCCTTAGTTTTAACCGTAATCCCTCTAACCTTGAGAGCCTCCTTGAGGCCATTGATGAACAATTCGTGTTCACTTAATATTTGCCCCATGCCGATAAAGAAATTAGATCCGTTCACCTACCGTGATTCAGGTGAGACGTAAGGTGGCCATCTGCTCGGATCACAGGGACGGAGTTGTCCTGAAACAGTCACGCCAGCCGGTGATTTACTCCTGTGAATGGTCCCGCGTTGAAGTCCCTCATGCCAGGAGCCCCTCTGTTGGGTGCCACTTGATCCAGCCCATGGATCAGTCCGTGGGTCTCACCTGGAGAGGGAACAGGGATGTGGGACATGGGCAAGACGAGAGAGAGACGGAGACAAACTGAGGGCTTCCAATCAAGTCTCCTTTATTGATGTAGGGCACAGCGTTTTTATAAGCGGCGGGGGTGAAACATGGAGCTGGGCAGGGTAAGCACGTTACGTGTCCGCTGATTGGCTAGAGAGCAGGATCTATCCAAATAAGGACAAGCTAGAGGCAGGAAGCTGGTGCTAGGTAGGGGTAAGTGATAACCATGACTGGGCCCTCGTCATATCTGCTAAATGCAGGAGAGGATCGTGGGTAATGTAGGCTGACACACAGAATGCCCTCAGGCAGGAGGGGTGGGACGGTGGCAAAGCCTTGAGCTGCTCCCTACAAGCTTGATTTATTTCACTTATGAGTATGGTCTCAAGTTGCATCCATTTACTTATAAATATCTCCATGTGATCATTCTTTATAGTTGAGTAGTACTCCAATGAATAAAAAGAGCACATCATTTTAATCCATTTCTCAACTGATGGGCATTGAGGATGTTTCCAAGATCTGGCTATTGCAAATTGTGCTGCTATAAACATGGGTGCACATATATCACTGTGGTATAATGTTTTCAGTTCTTCTGGGAATATGCCTAGAAATGGAATAGCTGGGTCAAATGGGATCTCCAATCCCAGCTTTTTGAGGAATCTCCAGACTGACCTCTATAGTGGTTGCACCAGTCTACACTCCCACCAATAGTGCAGAAGAATTCCATTTTCCCCACAGCCTCTCCAGCATTTGTTGTTGGTAGTTTTCTTTATCCTGGCCATTAATTCTGGCTATGGAATCTCACTGTTCTTTTAATTTGCCTTTCTCTAATGACCAGTAATGCTGAACATTTTTTCATGTATTTATTTGCCATTTGTATTTCTTCTTCTTTTGACAACTATGTATTCATCTCAAACACCCATTTTTGGAATGAGTCTTTGAATTTTGGGGCTCTGATTTTTTTTTAATTCTTTATATGTTCTAAACAGAAGTCCTTTGTCTGAGGGACAGAAGTCCTTTGTCTGAGGGACAGTTCACTAAGATTTTTTTTCCAATTTGTGGGTTTTCTTTTCATTATGCTGGAGGTTTCTTTTGACATAGCAAAACTCTTTAATAGAACATGATCCTAGTTACTAATTCTGTGAAATATTTCCCATGTGGTTTCTTGTTCATGAATTCTTTACCTACCCCTATGTGTTCAATATTTCTACCTACTTTGCTTTCCAACAGATTTAGTGTTTCTGTTTTAATATCTACATGGTTGATCCATTTAGATTTTAGTTTTGTACATGGTGATAGGCATGGGTCTAGTTTTAGTTTACGGCATATGGAGAGCCAATTTTTCCAGCACCATTTATTAAAGAGACTATTTTTCTTCCAGTGGATGTGTTTGGCTCCTATATCAAAGATAAGGTGGCTGAGTGTGTTTGTAGTTGTGGTTGTATCTTCTAGTCTATTCCTTTGATCTTCAGGTCTGTTTTTATTCCAGTACCTTGCTGATTTTATTACAGTAGCTTTGTAGTATAACTTCAAGTCAGGGATTGTGATGTCTCCTGCATTACCTTTGTTGCTTAGAATTGCCTTTGCTATTCTAGGTCTCTTCTGGGTCCAGATCAATTTTAGGAGTGATTCCTCCAGATCTATGAGGTATGTTAGTAGTGTTTTGATTGGGTTGCATTAAATCTGTACAACAATTTTGGGAGAATGGCCATTTTCACAATGTTTATTCTTTCTATCCATGAATGAGAGATGTCTTCCCATTTTCTTAGGTCCCCTTTGATTTCCTTTTTAAGGGTATTGTAATTTTCCCTGAATAGTTCTTTTACTTCTTTTGCTAGGTTAATTCCTGGTTATTTCATTTTTTTTTGGATGCTATTAAGAAAGCTATTATATTGGCTTCCCTTATTGCTATTATATTTCATTATTTCTATTTATTATATTATTATGCTATTATGTTGGCTTCTCATTTCTCAGTGTGTTTGTTAGTGTGTAGGAATTCTATCGATTTTTGGGTGTTGACTTTGTATCCAGTTACATTACTGAATGTATTTATTATGCTCATGAGTCTTTCAATGGAATTTTGGGGGTCTTCTATGTAGAGTATCATGTCATGTGCAAATAACGATAATTTAACTTCTTTTCCTATCCTCACTACTTTTATTTCTCTCTCTTGTCTAATTGCTATGGCTAGCATTTCAAGCACTATATTGAATAGGAGTGATGATAATGGACATCTTTGTCTTGTTCCTGATTTTGGGTAAAGACTTTCAGTTTTTGGCCATTTAATATTATGCTGGCTATTGGTTTGTCATAGATGGCTCTTATATATAGGTAAAGACCATCTATTTCAATTTTCTGTAAGGTTCTTGTCATAAATAAGTGTTGGACTTTTTATCAAAAGCTTTTTCTGCATCTATAGAAATGATCATGTGGTTCTTATTTTTGACTCTATTGATATGGTGGATTAAATTTATTGATTTGTGTATGTTGAACCATCCCTACATTCCTGGGATGAATCCCACTTGGTCATGGTGTATAGTCTCCTTATGATTTGCTGCATTCTGTTTGCCAATGTTTTATTGAGACTTTTTGTATCTACACTCATTAGGGGGACTGGCCTGTAGTTCTCTTTTTTTGGTTGGGTCTTTTGCAGGTTTTTGTATTAGAATAATATTTGCTTCTAAGGAAGAGTTAGGAAGAATTGCTTCCCTCTCAATTTCATTGAAGTGTTTGAGGAGTGTTGGCATTAAATCTTCTTTGAATTTCTTGTAGAATTCAAAGTGAATCCGTCTGGACCTGGGCTTTTCATTGTTGGTAATAATTTAATTACATTTTGAATTTCATTAATTGAAATTGGATTATTCAGTAGTTTTACATCATCTTCACCCAGCTTTGGTAATTCATATATTTATAGGAATCTGTCCATTTTATCTGTGTTATTGAACCTATGAGAGTAGAGGTTTTCAAAATAGGTACTGATGATCTATATTTCCACAGGGTCTGTAGTGATTTCACACTTTACATTCCTTATTGCATAAATTTTAGTTTTTTCTTTCCTTTTTTAATAAGGTTGGCTAGGAGCCTATCAATTTTATTTATTCTTTCAAAGAACTAACTCTTTGATTCATTGATTCTTTGTATTGTTTTCTAAGTCTCTATTGCATTGATTTCTGCTCTGATTTTTATAATTTCCTCCCTTCTTTTGGATTTGGGCTTGACTTGCTCTTCTTTTTCTAGATGTTTGATGTGTAGCAACTGGTTGTTTATTTGTGTTCATTCTGTTTTCCTGATGTGGGAATTCACTGCAATAAGTTTTCCTCTGAAAACTGTGTTTATTTTGTCCCACAGGTTCTGGAAAGATGTACTTGTATTTTCATTTGCTTGTAGATATTGCTTAATTTCTTCTTTAATTTCTCTGTGACCTACTGATTGCTCAGGAGTGTATTATTCAATTTCCATGTGTTTGTAGGGTTTTTGCAGTTTCCTTTTGTCATTAATTTCTAGTTTCATGGTGCTATGAACCAATAATGTGAATGGGATAATTTCAGTTCTTTGCATTTACTTAAGTATATTATGTGGAGTAGTATATGATCTATTTTAGAGAATGTTCCATGTGCTGCTGAAAAGACTGTTTATTCTGATATTGTTGAATGGAACACTCTGTATATGTCCACCAAGTCCATGTGTTCACAGGTGTAATTCAGTTCTGTTATTTCTTTGCTGATTTTCTGTCTAGTTGATCTGTCCCTTTGTGTCAATGGCATGTTAAGATCTCCTGTTATAATTGTGTTATTGCTTATTTGATTTTTAATTTCTGTTAATATTTGTTTTGTATAGCTGAGTACTCTCAAATTTGGTGCATAGATAGTTAAGATTGTTATATCTTGCGCTTCAAGTTTTCCCCTAACTAGTATGTAGTGACCTTCTTTATCTCTTTGGATCATTCTTGGTTTGAAGTTCCCATTGTCTGCAAGCAAAACAGCTCCCCCTGCTTTTTTGGGGGGGATCTGTTGCATGGAGTATTGTTTTCCATCCTTTCACATTCAGTCTTTGAGATTCCTATATACAGCATATGGTTGGATGTTGTTTCTTGGTCCATTCTGCAAGTCTGTTTATTTTAATTGGTGAATTGAGACCACTTACGTTAATGTTTATAACTGATATATACTTTTGACATGTTATCTTTCTGCCATTGATTCTTTACCTTTCTGCTCTGTTTAATTGTTTGTCTTGCTTAGTGGTTTTTCCCTCTATCTAGAATGTTTTTCAGTATTCTTTGCAGGATTGGTTTGGTGGTCATGAAGTTCTTCAGCTGTTCTTTGTCGTGGAAGTATCTTATTTCTCCATCCATTTTGAAGGACAGTTTTGCAGGGTACATCAGTCTGGGTTGGAAGTCTTTTTTCCTTAAGGATCTGAAATACTTCATTCTGTGCTCTTCTTGACTTCACTGTTGGTGTTGAGAAGTCTGCTATGACTCTGGTAGTCTTTCCTTTACAGTGATCTGTCTCTTCTCTCTAGCAGCTTTTAATATTTTGTTCTTATGTTGGATTTCTGCAATGTTTATTATTTTATGTCTTGGTGTAGTTTTATTTTGCTTATGGTTATTTGGAATTCTATATGCTTCACTAATCTGTATGTTAGTTCCTGTTCTCATGTTTGGGAAATTTTCACCTATTACTTCTGTAAAGAGCCTCTTGATATCATTTGTGTTGTCACTTTCTTTTTAGTTTATACCTATCAATCTTATGTTGTTTTTCTTTGCATCATCTTGCAGCTGTGTAATTGTTATTTTTTGATTCATTGTTATTTTTAAAGATCTTTCCTTTCCTATTCACTATCTGCAATCTTGTGTTTGAAGCCTGAAAATTTATTTTCACTTTTGTTGAGGCAATTTTGCCAACTTTTGATGGAATTTTTGATTTCCTGTATATCTCTTTGAATCTGCTTCATGCATTCTGTGTCTTATATTGTTCATTCAGGGTTTCCAACTTTTTGCATTGTTCCTCTAATTTTTTTAAGTATGTCTTCTTTAGATGTGTACAGTGTTTCTTTCATTACATTTATCATTTCTTCTTTTACTTGGGAGATTATTTCTGATGTGAGTTCTTTTATAGATTCCTACAGTTGTTTCTTTACTTCGGTTGTTATCATTTCAAGAATTTCAGGTGTATGGCTTACATTTTCTTCTTTGCCATGTCTCCCAGGCTTGCTTGGGTTGGGATGGAAGTTTGAGATTGCATTTTGCTCTTTCATTTTGTCATTCTCCTATATTTCTGTGTTTTGAATGATGTTCTAAAGCTTTCCACATGTCCTAGTAATCACCTGGCCCACTTTTGCATCCCAAGGGAGACTGCAGGCCCCTGTTAGCCACTTGGAGGTTGCTGGGCATGGCTTCATTAGGCTTGCAGGGACCTCCCATGGGTCCTCCAATGATTTGGGATGCTGAGTGTGGTCTTACCACCTCAGAGCGTCTTTTCAAAGCTTCCCTGTTTGCTGGGATTCAACTCATGCATGTTTGGCTACCAGGATTGAATTCAGGCTCCTGCTAGCTGCTTGGAGTTTGCAGGGCAAACTGATATTGAGCTGATTATTAGTTAAGAAAAAATTAAAAATTGCTAACTTGATTAAAGCTAAACACAACTGAAACAAAAATAGAAGTGTTGAGAGCAAAATCAAGTCCTTAAGCAATTAATATTCACAAACTTTAGGTTGGTCAACATCAAGCATCATTCAAATAAACACTACCATGGAGGAAGACTACAGATAATAATAAAATATAACTGAATGTCCCATAGGATCATAAAAAATATGAAGTGGATGCAGATTCCATTATATGTAGACATAATTCATTTACACCAAATATAAATATACATGAAATTAATTTTCAAAAATTAGTATATTGCCTATAGAATTAAGATATGTCAACAGTGTATGAAATCATTAATAATGAAATAAATACACATATATCATGATAAAGCTATTCCAAAAAGTATATTGGCAAAATAGGTAATGACAGGCAATATAATGAAGAGGGATTAATATGAAAATGAAATTACTAGGCTGTGTGCTACATTAGTTAGCTTTTACAGGACAACACAAGCATAAGTTTTTGTGTTTTCTATTAAACTGGAAGAGATTGACTTTTTCTCAGTAAAACTGTACGGACTAAGATGTAATAAAATGACAAACAGCAAAATAAACTCAAGCATATACTCCTACAGAAATAAATTATTGGTATCTGTTTAATATTCCCTTTTCTCTAGCATTTCCCACTTTTGAAACTGCTATCTTACTTCCAAATTTTGGATACTGTATCAGAGAAAATTTCAGAGTTCAATACATTACGTTGGGGAGAAATGATTGTTATAAAATTTTTAGTCTTGTGATTCGTGGACATACTAAATAATGTATTTATAATTTCTTTAAATTCTCAGAAGCATTTTGTATATTTCACTCTACAGCTCATAGATATTACTTGTTATGTTTGTTACTAAGTATCTCACACTTTTCTTATTATAAATTTAATTATAATTTTAATTTCTATACATTTCAAATATTAGTATAACTTAATTTATTGCATAAATCCTTAATGCCACAATGTTGATAAACACATATTTTCATAGTTTTCAATATTTTTCAATACATTACTATAATATTCCTTTAAAAAGAAAAAAAAAATTCCTGCTCTTCCAATGGAATTGTTTGGGTTTTTGCTTTGATATAAGCCTTAGCACCTCCAAAACAATTAGAAGTGTGGAGATCATATAACCTTGCCTTATATTTAATTTATGAAGAAAGCATTTTAGGCTTTAACTGTTAAATATATACCAGCAGAGATTTTTCAGTTAAAGCAATTTTCTACTCTTCATATTTGTAGAACTATTTATCTTTAATAAATGCTTAATTATATCTGGCACTTTCTCTACATTATGTTGTAATGAAACCAGAGATACAGAAAATTGTTTAGGACATTTGACAAAGCCTAAAATAATTTCAGAATCATTTGATGCTTTTTGTTTGCTAAAATTTTTGTGTAGCATTCCTGCTATTTGTGGTAAAATATTTGGAAGAATTCATCAATGAATTCATCTGAACATGCTATTTTTTGAGCCATAATTCAATTTGCTAGAAGTTACTCAGGCTATATGTCTATTCTTGAATAATGGTAGCACATGCATTTCAAGAATATCCATTTAAATTTCGTGTAATGGCACATATCTATATTCCCAGCACTTGGAAGGCCTGGTGCCAGTTCGAGGTCTACCTGGGCTACACAGTGAGTTTATAGCTAGAATGAACTACACAGTGGGACCTTGTCTTAGAGAAGAATAGCCATTTAGATCGTTATCAAGTTTAATGACACAAAGCTGTCAATAACACTCCCTTATTATATTTTAAACTATTTGGACAAGGAAGATATTAACTCTCATTCCTGATAGTGATAAACTGTCCTTGTCTCTAACTGATCATGCTATCTATATGCTTACTAATCAATCCTATTTGTTCATTCCATGGTATACATTTTTTGTTTAATGATATTATATTTTATTATTCATGTTTTATTATTCCATTGATTTGTACTATCACATCAAAAATTGGCTTTTTCCCCTAGGTTTAATTTACTTCATTATTCTACTTATTTCATGTAGAATTTTATGCCACTGGCTTTATCTCTTCAATTTACTACAAATATATAGCACAAAAATCTTCCCCTTAGCATAAGTTTATTTGCATTCCACAAATTTTTGGAATGCAAAATGACTTTTTTATTTGATTTGCTCCACATATGTCAAATGTGTGTAATGTAGTGAGTGTTTGCTAATTTTACAGATGTTATAATTTGCTTGTTTTTACTTTATATTCCTTCTTACCTTATACACTACTTGAAGTTTCTCCAAAGCTATATCTTTTTCAGACTTTTTGTGTTCACTGAAAAAGTGTTTTAGACTTTTTTTTATTTTCAATTTCAGCAACTTTTCATCTGCAGTTTTTGTCTAATTTAAAAGAAATACAGTATACTTTCCATTTTAACTGGTATTATTATATCTAGAATTCCAATTTAAGATTTAAAGATCATATCTTCTGTCTCCATCTGTTTGGCATGGACTCATCTTTTCTAATTTACTTCATGTGATTGAATATCATTTCCAAGTAAAAGATCATATAAAGTAGAAGCCATTTTTGTGTTCTCTTTACAACTTTTGAAATTAAAGCTTTTGATTAAAGGTTTGGTTAGATGAGAAATGACTGACTGTTTTACAAACTGATTTTCAATTTCATTTACATATTTTCTAATTTTGTAGTTTCCTTTGATATTCTATGCTGGAACATTTAGTTTAATTTATCTTATGGAATATATTTTATGCAAACTTTCTGGAATATTTTTAGTTGACTATGTATAAGCTAGTTACATCCCATGAAGAAAAGTCTGTTCATTTTTCCCCTCTAATTTGGGTTAACTTTATTTCCATGGGCTGAAAAATGTGGTATTCTCAGTTCCTGTAGCAGTCTGATCATTTTCAAAAGAATTTAGGAGTTATCTATCTTTTCTACTTCTTTACTTACGAAAAACTACTCTTCTGTTTTTGCTCCATTGGCTATGCAACTTAAATTCTTCCATTTTCAATTTATTTGTAAATAATGTATGATTTTTTTTTACTTAAAATCATTCTGTTGATTTTGAAGTTGTATAACTGGCCTTGGAAACTCAATAAAATACTCAGTGTCATACAATTATAATCTTTGACCAAAATAAGAAAATACGAGGTGGAGATTTATAAAGATCTGCTTAAATTTTTAAAATTTTCAGGAAAAAAATCTGTAATAATTTTAAAAATCTGTAATAATGAGTGTGTTTTCACTTGGGTTGATAGTCTAATGGCTTGCATTTATTTTAACAAGTTGTAAAGACTTGCTTAAACTACTTGACCACCAGGAATATGAAATGTTGTAAATTTCTGCTTAAACCAACATAATTCATATATTTATCAGCAACTGATAATCAAAATCTTAAGCATGTTAATGATTAATTCTGAAAGAAGGCTGGAGGTTTTTGGACCTCCAAGTGGTACCCATAATTTCTTTCTCTGTGGGCACATGTCTTTTTTGTTTATTCTGTCCTTACATGAGTGCATCCTGTGATGTCTTACAAATCCTTTAATGATGTGATTTTTGCATAATCAAAGCCAAATTTCATTAAGAATATATATGCATCTTGTGTATACATAGAGATAAATACATGCATTTATTTCAATATTTATTCTAAAAGATTGTTCATTTCAAATTTTTTAATAGAATTTTAAACATCAGGGCAATTTTTCAGTCTCTGTAACTTAATATAATGTTGGATGTCAAGTAAAAAGATTAAAATTCTGACTAAAATGGATGTAAATAAACAACATATAATTTCAAAAGGAGTCTTCTATTAAAATAAAAAAATATCAAAAACTATCAATTCATTTGAATAGTATGGGACACATTTAATTTAAAATTGAATAATAAAGTTAAAAATTCAAAACATAAGCATAAGTAAACACAACTGTAATTTTAGCAAACTAGGAGTTACTCAAATATTTTGCTGTCTATTTTCATGGAAGAAGACAAGCCAATTAATAGACAAGTAAAAAATGTTCTATTGTATATATGTCATGCAATTATTTTGATAAAAACTGCTGTGGTTTTGATTAGGCATTTCTTATTTTACCATTAATGTATTTCTAATTTTCTTTTAGAAAAAAATAATTAGAAAATGTAATTTTTTTTACTTTAAATGAAAAAATATAATAATGACATAGACTTTCAAAACAAAATAATAGAATAACAATGATTAATATTTTCATATAGTTATTTTTAAAGTGGTTTCTCAGATTGATAAGGAGGAAACCAATGGAAGAAGTTAATGAGCTAAGTGTAGTGCAGTTAAGAAATCATCATTTGAACAATCCTGACTCCAAATTGTTACTAATTGTATGTCAGTAAAGAATAATTTGGAAAGATATATAGCAAAATGTGGATTAAGGTTGCCCTGAGCTAGTGATTTCATGTAATTTACTATTCTTTTAAATTTCATTTATTTTTCCAGAATACAGCAATTGGCAATTGGAAACATTTGTAATTTTAAAATGACATACTATTTAATATATGAAAAAACATACAGTTCATGCTAATACAAATATGAGCTACACTAAAAATATAAAACTAATATTTACTTAGTGCAAAGTAAAATAAAAACTATTGTTAAGTGAAATTTTATACAAATATTTCAATGATAGAAACATCTTCATTATAGTTTCATTTGAACTGAATCCTTCTGTTCATGAAAAATTGCATTTTCAAACAGAAGCAATTGGTAAAATTGTTTGTTCTTTTGCAAACTAACACTATTATGGTCATCTTCACTACATGAACATGATTACAATCATCTTTTCCAGAATCATGGAATGAATGAAGTTCATGAACCAATGTAATATGGTACAGAACATTTTGAGAATGACAAAATCTAGGTTTCTTCAAAATAAAATAGCTAATTCCCATGTTCATACACACTTGTTTAGTGAGTACCGTGTTATGAAAAGTATTAGAAATGAATTTTTAGAAACTTCAATTTTCATGTACTAATTTTTAAAAATCATTATCTAGAGATTTTCTCTTTATAGACTTAACTTTAACAAATTACAGCTCTGTGCCATATCCTTACAAACTGTCTCTAACCTTTTGAGAGTCATTCTTTTTGGTGAGTTTAAATAATATGAGTCAAAAAAGATAGTTTAAAATATTGATGTAAATATACAAAACTTGAACCGTGCTAATGATTAATTAGATAAAATTATTTTACTAGTTTAGTGGTTTTATTTTTTGGTTTTATTGTTTCACAATAATTGAAAAACTTATGAGTTGTCAGTTGAAAGGTCAGGAGATATACATTCTCAGAATATATTGCTGTATAACTTTCAAAACAAACTTGAATCTAAGAAACTGACTTCTATAGCTATCTATATCTTTCCATTTCTATCCATATGTTTTAAAATTTAATGTTTCATCAATATAAGTGTCTATGAAAATAACATATAAGAAGGGAAGTGATGCTATTTAATATTAGTGACAATTAGTATCTATCAGCTACCCAAAACAAGGCTTACAATTTTTATTTCTGATAAAATTTCACTTTTTAATATTTAATATTTTAAATTTTTTTCTAATTATTTAATACAATTTTGAGTTATTTTACTGATAAGGACTATAGTAATAAATCATTAAAATATATTTATTTATTTGGAATACATTCTAAATAGTGCAGTAGCATAACTTAATTACACAAGCATAATATACATAATGATTTGTGAAAAATTTTTAATGGGTTACCAAAATTTAAGTACTATATTAAGCAAAACAATTAATGTACAATGTTTAAAAAAGTTGAAGTATCTTATTATTCTAAGAATGATAACAGGTGAACTTGAGGTATTCTTAGGAAAATGAATGCAACTCAAAACCGTGATATTAAGTGAAATAAGTCAAACACACAAGCCTAAATATCACACAATTCCTTTTATAATGTCATATTCAAAGTGAAACATAGCAGCATGCACAGATTTGCAGAATAGTTCAATAAAGAAAGCCTACCCATATTCAGTATATAAAAAAACATATTTTCCAGGTACAGTGGTGCACACCTGTTATCCCAGCACTCGGGAAGCTGAGTGGGAGGGTTGCTGTAAGTTCAAGGACAGCCTGGGTTATATATTGAGTCTAAGGCCAGCTTGAGTTACAGAATAAGACCCTGTCTCAAGAGAGAAAGACATTGAATTCAAAAAGATATCACAGATTAAAAATCAAATGATAGAAAACAATAGCTCATGCAACAGAAAGCCTGAAAAAGACACAAATTGCTATTTTAACTTCAGATAAAATGGATTTCAAGTTAAGACTGATGAAAGGAGATGAAGATCACTACACATTGGTTAGTTAACAGAATCATTAAACAGGAAGGATAATGACATACATATATGTGCCAAACTTACAGGCAGCACGCCCAACTTCATAAAGCAAACACTAATGGGTCTTGGAAATTGTATCAACAGCAATACAATTTTAATTGGAGACTGCAGTACTGCACTGTCATTGATGAATACATTGACCAGATGAAAAATCAGCAAAGAAATATCAAAATCAATCAAACATTCCAACAATAGACTTAATAACTATCCATGGTGTTCTGTGCAACAACAGAATACACATTCTACTCAAGAATACATGGTACTTTCTCCAAAATAGACCAACTCCTACCCAATAGAGAACACTTATGTAAATGCAAAAGAAAGATTATTTCATGCATATTATTGGATCATATTGCATTGAAACTAGAAATGAATGGCAAAAGACACCATAGAATCTATGCATACACATGTAAATGAAAAAGTCTCTTGAATAATCAATAGGTCATAGATAAAAAGGAAATTAACCAATTTCTTCAATGACACAATAACATACTGGACCCAATGGGACACAATAAAAACAGTCTTAAGAGGGAAGTTCATAGCAGTGAATTCCTACATCAAAAAAACAGAACAAGCTTAAATTTTTTTTTAAAAAAAACAACTCCAATCTCAATGTCCTAGAAAAAATGAGAAAAATCCAAACTTATGGCTAATATGAGGAAAGAAATTGTTAAAAAGGGCTATAAATTAGTGAAATTGAGAAAAAAAATATAAAAAGTCAATGAATCAAAAAGATGGTTCTTTGAAAGATTAAACAAGATATACACACCCTTACCCAAACTTACCAAAATAAGAAAGTATCCAAATCCATACAATTAAAAATGAAAAAGTTGAAATCAAAACATATTCTGATGAGATTCATATTATGGATAATTACTTTGAGAACTTGTACGTAATAAAAAGGATAATTAGGAGGAAATGGATAGATACCTACATGTATATGAATAATCAAAGCTGAACCAAGAAATTATAAAAATCTTTAATTAGCCAATATTAGTCAGTGAAATTGAAAAAGTAATAAGAAAACTACCAATCAAGAAAATTTCTGTTCCTGATGAATTCACTGCCAAATTCCCCAAAGAACTTTAGCTAGTAAATATTTAGGAAGAAACATCATTTTTTTTTTCATTATAGTAATTTTCCTCCTTTCAATCATTATACCATATTTCAGATAGTACATATGCAAGTAAAATGATTGCTTGGCTTTTCATAATATGTATCTTAGAAAAAAATATTCTTCCTATTATTTTATATGATTTTTCAAATATTTCTATATTTATAAATAAATGACTTAAATAATTTATAAATTATTGTACCTTTATGTTTTACGAAAGAATGACGTTTGTCTTTTGTTTCCTGAAAGCAACAATTTATTTTTTTGTTTGTTTGTGTGGTTGGTTTTGGGTACCAGGGATTGAACTCACAACCTCATGCTTGCCAGGTGGGTGCTTATGCTGCTGAGCTAAATCCCTGGTCCTCATTAAATCAACAAAAGAAGTGTTGACATTCTGAAATATATTTGGAAACCACATACAATTTTGAATCATAGTGCATGTTAGCAATTGAGTTTTCCAAGTGGTACTTGTTATAGGGAAAGGTATATAAATATCCTTAATATAGTAATTCTTGAATTAATTTGATTACATAACACCTCATATTATTATATAGAATAAGAGTTCTAAAGGACAGGGTTTGGAGACAAAAATTCATATTGCTGGAAATAATATAAGAATTTGAAAAGCAATTCTAAATAAGTAATCCAGCCAAGTAGTTTCCAAGATAAGAATCATGAATGATGATCTTTTTCAAAAGGGAATAAAATGTCTCCTTGCAAATCATCTATTCCCTGAGCTGTGCCCTTTACCAGGTTCGTTAACATCCTCAAAGAGGTTGCAGCAGAGTAAGTGCCAAAATAAACAAAAGAGCAGTCAGGGTGCACAGCACGTGGTGACTGTAGCAGAGGTTTGTCACCGTGATACTGAATATTAAAATTGTTCATATAACTCACATGTTTTAGGTTCTTTTGGGATCTTGAAGATTATTTAGTGCTACATAAAATTATATGTTAAAGGAATAGTCACTTTTATGGATTTAAAACTTAAGAAATAGTGTACATTTTGTGTAGATTAGGTAATTAAGATTTTAATAAAATTTAGAAATACATGATTCTATAATTGTGCTTGTTCTGCTATATATTGCTTCAAATGTGCATCTGTTCCCCTCTATATGTGATGTTGTTGAATAAGTCATCTCAATGCCCTCACAGAATTAATAATGTAGTTCATTATGTTTTCTGAAATACTTGCGCAAAATTCGATAGAAGTGCGAGTCCCCTTTTCTTTGTGTCTGCTAATATTTTAAAATCTCTGCATTTTTACTTGTTTTTCTGTCATGGAGCTAAATAATGAGCTGAAGTTTGTTGTGGGAAACATAATGTCTGCTGTGCCTGTCGGCAGGGAAAGAAAATCACCTGTGGTTAGTTTGAAGTTTGCTCCTGAAATAGATGGGAATCAGTCTGCTCCTATCTGATACGAAGAAGCCCAGCAAATCCTTTTATCTCAGCTGTGCTAGTGAGGTAGCCTTTGTTTAATCGTGATGAGAAAGGATCCCACGGTAAAAGCAAAATGGGTTCCCTGCAGAATTGAAGCTTCCATATGGCCATAAAAAATGTATGCAGGTAAACATCATTTGTACGATATTGCTTTATAACAGACTATAAGGCTCATGCTGTGTGCCACAGACTCCACAGGGAATTTGGAAAAGAACAGAATTTCTATTTTCTTGGTAGTTGTATCAGGATCACTGGACTAAAACAGTTGCTAGGAGTAATCCCTGACAAAAGTTTGAAATCATACTGCTTTGAACAACAGCAAATATAAACCAGTAAAAACAGCAGCACAATTTTGTTCAATATGTTTATTTTAGATAATAAAATACATATTTAATACTCCAAGGGTAAATGCATATTTTAATTTAGTGTTTTATGGGCATTATAAATTTATTTACTTTAAAATGTAATGTAAATTAAGATGTTTTCCTTAAAATAAGGAAATAGTACAGAGTTACTAGATGTTTGAAATATATTTTAAATCATGTTTTTACACTTACATGATATGCTCCTGTGTGAATTGTTAGGTGTGTTACTCTATACAAGTAGAGAAATTATACTGACAATAAAGACTTCTACATAATTGTATATTCATGTGTGCATTATGTGTGTGTGTTTCTGAGAGACTGTAGTGTCATTTGATCGCAATTAAAATTGCAGTCAACTATAAAGTTTAAATTATACACATGAGAAGATTGCAGGATTGTGATTTTAAAAATTGCTTTAAAGTTAGAAACACAGTTTCTGACTTCATTGTATCTGTGTAATTCTTTAAATTAAAAAATACTATTTTTCTCTGATCTTCTTTATTCCTTGTATGTTTACTTACTCCAAAATTATTGCCATGCAAATAAAGTAATTATTTGATTATAATTACATCATAGTTACGTATAGACTGCAAGGAAATATATAAACCTCCAAGATAAGGGTGCAATATATGTTTTGTATAATTTTCAGGGGTCCATTAGACATAGGACTCATTCTTCTGCAACATTATATTTCATACAAATAGAATCATAATTTTCCCCATAGTAGAAATAAAAATTTATGTCAATCCTTTTCTGCACCATCAAATGATACTTCAGTAATACAGATGTGTTTTCTTTGAAATCGCACAAATAAAAGAAATAATTGATAAAATTAAATTAAATGACTATCTGTTTTTCTTACAGTTAAAATACAAGAGTGACAAATCAACTACACAGAGAGGGCAGGACAAACAATATACAGTCACTGAATTTGTAAGTGCTTTGTTGTTTATTATTCATAGGCCTACTCTCATGTACACACAGATTTGCTTTTACAAAGGTGTACTTCCTGCTGGGGATATATCTCAGTGGCATGGTGCCTGTCATGGTGCAGCAAGAGTGAGGCTGTGAGTTCAATCCTCAGTACCAAAAAGAGAGAGAGAGAGAGAGAGAGAGAGAGAGAGAGAGAGAGAGAGAGAGAACAAATCTTATACAAAGTTGTGCTTGCTAAAATTGTTGTGTTGGCTCATATATTTAAATATAGGTCTTGACAAATGATATGGCATTTTTAGGGATAATGAATTGTGTGTGTGTGTGTGTGTGTGTGTGTTTCTGAAAGAATGCAGGGACACTTGATCGCAGTTAAAATTGCAGTCAACCACGGAGTTTAGATTATGCACACAAGGAAAATGTTGTAGGATTATGTAAAACATCCATATCATAAATTGAGATATTTGGTACTCTTGAACCAATACTCACGTAAGAAAGTATTATTGCCAGGGATTTAGCTCAGTGGCACAGCACCTGCCTGGCAAACACAAGTTCCTGAGTATGATTCTCTGTACAAAAACAAAAAACAAAACAGAACAAAAAGGAAAAGAATGAAGTATTAGAGACACGTGCTTCAAAGAACAGAGACAGTCATCGGAGTCCGCAAACTGATACTCTGGGGGCTCTAGATTTGAGTTTATGAGAAGGAACAGTTTGGTAAATTTCTTCCATCTGGGTGAAGAGAATTCACAGGCAACCAGATGATTAAGTAAGAGATGAAAATATAGTGTCTGGAAAAAATACACTCTGGGAAGATCGAGGCTCCCATGAAAATTAAATCCTTATATTAAAAAAAGGAAGTGTTATTTTTCCACGTTTCATTTCTATTTATTGAACATAGCAGGTGTTATTAATTGCTTTGGTCTTTCAATTGGAGATAAACTGAAGAAGCAAAACTAAAGGGATATATACATAGATGTGTATATGTATGCATATATATGTGGATACATACAACTTTCTCTTATATATTTTATATAGATTATATATTAATTTAAAACAAGTCTCAGTTTCTACACGTGCTAAAAGAGTGAATTATACAACTGGTTTCCTTAGGTGTCTCCAGCATATCAGATTAAAATATTTGAAACTAGTGCAAACATTTGCAAAATCGACAGCCATAATATCTCCTTAGAAATAAATAATTCAAAATCTTCTGAGGCTTCTTTGTACCAAACTGCAAAATTCAGAGCTCCAAAGTTACAGTGTTTGAGTTTCTAATCAATAAGTATTACTCACATTAATAACATTCCTCCGGTTTTATTTATTTTTTTTTCTACCTGTTTCAAATCTCAGTATCCGTGGAACTCAATGATATTCTTTTAAAAATGTTTTTCATTTAAAATTCTGTTTTTATACATATTTTATTGAAGAACATCTTTAAAATAACATTAAATTATAATCAAACCTTTAAAATAGTGAATATAATGAGAAAAATCACAACATACACATCCTCTTTTTCTCTTCTTTCTGTCCTTTCTCATTAAAATCAATGAAAAAAATGTAAAATGATAAAAGTCTACAAAGTAAATTTTGACTTAGAAATATATGATAGACAAAATAGCCAAGCATTTATAAATTTGTGATTTTTAAAATAACATCTTTAATTAAAGTTTTTGCAAAGGTAAAATATTAAATTTCAAATAGGATTTAGTACATCAAAATGCTAAATTCTTTAATGGTGTTTCAAGATGATCTTTAAATACACATATATCACAGAACAGTCGATCTGAAACTGCAGAATGACTTTTACAAACATAGCAAATATATTTGCGTCCTTACACATAACAATATTTGCAGAAGCAGTTTACAATAGTAGCTCAGAACAGTGAAATGAACTAGCTCCTCCCCACAAGTTGTAGCATTAGTGCATACCGGACCCATTTAAGGAAACTTAACTGAAAGAATGGTTACTCAGTGAACGTGTGTTGATTGAAAAAATAGTTACTAAGTATTGCACCCAAGTAATTATTTCTAGACGCTACTTACAATGCTATCATAATATGAAACTATTACATGTCAATTTTTATTCCTCATAAAACATTTCTTCCTATATCCATGTTATGCTCTCAGTAAATGTTACACATTTGACAAAATGATGTTACCATAACACAAATGTAAGAATCCCAGCACATTTTATACATCACTTCATCAACATAGCTTCCATTTGTGTTAAGTTGAATTACATTTCAAATCCCCATAGAATCTTTTATGATCCAACTTCTACCTGCACATACGTAACTGGGACTCTCTTCCACTTATCAAAATATATTACAACTATTAATTGTTTTCTTTTTTCCCCTGAGTTTTCAGGTTTGTGATTTTTCCCCACAAAAATAGACTGATTATCCTTTGCACCTTACAGCATTTCAGATATCATTTTCAAGGCTGTTCTCAGCTCCTTTTTAAATTCAGCTGGGAAAAAACTTATTGACATTGACTTATGTATCATTAAGTATGTATTAATCAGTACATTTATATTCTGGTAGTAGTATTTCTCTTGTAACTATATCATTTCAGGGAAACTGATTTAGGATGAACCATGGTTATCTTACTCACCTATAAATATTTAGAACAAGGTTGATTGAGGCCTTAGTACTTAACTGATGCTAAATAACTTCTAAACAAATGAATAGATCGTCACTCTCAATCACCCATTTTTATAATCTCCATATTTGGAATGCTAAGGAAAGAGAATCCTAAGTTCCAGACAAGACTGTGACACTTAGCAAGACTATGTCTCAAAAGAAGCAGGAAACAAATAAAAGTAGGAAAAAAAAGTGATCTGCATGTGTACTTTAGTGGCAGAATGCTTAGTTCAATACCCAGTACTTCAGGGAAATGAATAAACAACTGTTTCCATTTTCCAACATTCTTGAAATATATAAAATATATGCTAAATAAACTATGCATTTAATACCATGTGTATAATTTAACTTCAGAATTTTAGCTCTAAATTGATACTGTACAAATAAGAAAATGTATATGTGATTGTCAAGTTGGTTAGGTTTCACCTTTAATGAAATGCAATTTGAAGCTTCAATTTGTATTGTTATGGTAATTTCTAGATAGTGAGGTAGGAAAACAACTAATGTGTACATTGAAAAGCTTCAAAACAAATTCCAACCAGGTTACAATTCAGTAGCTTCTATGGAGAATATTGTGCAAATGTTTTTGCTCAACACACCTTTGCTATGTGGTTTGATAATATTCCTCACCTCAAAATATGGTGCTATATAAAGGAAATACTACCTGCACTTTAGAAGAAGTTAAAAGAGAGAACATCTGGAGAACAGGCAAGGCAGTTGCACAGTAATGGGAAAGGCTGATTATATATTCTTTGTAGGATAGACATTTTGTATATTATAAATTGTGTAAATAGCAACTTTTTCCTTAAATGTCTTGTGATTTTTATTGAATTAACTCTCTCTGTTATAGTAATTCTATTGATATGTACTTTCCTGGAAATTGCTACTAAAATAGTATTCATTGCATATATAAGAACAAAGTACTACGTCCCTACCATAATACAGGTAATATGGCAACTCACCATCAACTTAGGCAAACGTGAATTTAGGTACTGGCTACTTTCCATAATAGTACAATAAATATGGTTTTAACAATAATGAGGAATAATCCTGAGACTGCTGGGATTTTAACTCAGTGGTATAGAGCCTGTCTGGCAAGTATGAAATTCTGAGTTTGATTCCAGAGTAAAAAACAAAAACAAACAAAAAAACCTGTGCAATCCTGAAAGGCTTCCAATTCTGCCCATATGTACCTTGGGGCTGTTCCATATTATGTGTTAGTATTTATCTGTACAAAATTAAAAGTCTAGGGCCAGAAATGTAGCTCAGCAGTGCAGCACCTTCCCGGCAACAGGAGGCCCTGAGTTCAATTCCTGGAACCAAAAAACAAAATAGAAAAAAAAAAAAAAGGGCCAAAAAATAACTAAATAAAAGTCTAACTTCTAGATTTATACTTTAAAACTACCTTAGTGTTGTTTTATTATGCATAAGAATATAAACAGAAGATCGTGATCCTCACCACAACATTCCTAATTTCTTCATCTCGACTATAACATAGGCAGATTTCTTTCTTTCTTAGAGAATTTCCTTTGGACATTGGTAGTATTAAAATCTTTTTCTACCATTTTGGGTGTTTTGTTCTGTTCTTTCATTTTGTTTATATGTTTGCATTATGTAACACATTTCCTGTGGTGAGTTTATACATGTATATAATGCTTTCTAGTTCTTCTTTTCCTTTGCCCATTCCCCCTGCTCCCTTCAACCTCCTTCACCTCCTCATTTGCAAAAGTTCTATTTACACTTTTTTCTTCAACTTTTTAAATATAATTTTGTCTTAATTACTTTTCTCATGGCTGTGTCAAAACAGAGAATACCAACACCCACCGTTAAAGGGTGAAAGGTTTATTCAGCTCATATTTTGTAGAGATTTTAGTTCACAATTGGCTGGGTCCAAGGCAGAGTGGCTTGGCAGAGGAGTGTCCCAGAGGAGAAAGATTTTGTGGTGATAGAAAACAACAAAAGGAAACAAGGGAAGTGAGAGGAAAGACTTTTTCTAGCCCTTGTATTTTATATACTCTACTGGGATTAGAGTAGTGCCAATCCAGAAAGGGAACTGATTCAGCAAACACCCACCGTTAATCCCAGTACCTTTATGCAAGCATTGCACTATAAATAAATAACACACTCTAGATTCAACCACCTGAAAAAACTCACCTAAAACTTCACGAGGCTTTGAGGAGACATCTAGACACAATCCATATCATTCTGCCTCCGGCCTCGTAAAATCTCATGTACATTCCTTTATGCAAAGGGCATTTGATTGATTTCTAAGTGTTATCTTAACAGTTTTAGGATTGCTAAAAAGTCAAAGTCCTAAATCTTCTCCAAGTGTTAAGGCAAGGTCTTAGCTGTAAGAGCCCCTGTACAAATGAAAAGAAAGTTAAACACTTCCAGTAGTCAATGACAGAAGATAGACATTTCCATTAGAAAAGTTACAAACAAGAGAACACAAAGGAATGAGACCAAAGAAAGTGCAAAATCAAGAAGACAAACATTAAGTACTTCTCTCTTGGACTGACACTTTTCCCTCCTTACAGTTTTCCTCAGACAATTCATGCTTCTGGTTTCTTGACACTTCTGAGTTCTCCACTTTTGGCTTCATACTCAAAACATCACACAAAGCCCTCTCAGTAGCACACAGCTTGACCTTCCCTGGCCTTCTGATACATAGCTAGAAGCCCTCCTCACCCCACAACTCTTCCATTATGCATGCACATAAAACCAATGCCATGCAAATGATGCCAAGTTCTGCTGCCTTTAAAGCAATAGCTAGATTTTGTTCTCTCTTACATTAGGGTTTAAGTGTCTAGATCACTGAGCACTCTGAATCCAATTCCAATGAACAGATGCCTTAGGCTTGTAACATTCTGGAACATGGTTATCTGAAGCATTCTTCCCTAAGAAAAGTTTCTGACTTTTGCAATTTTGAGGCTGCAAAACATTCTTCTTATGAGGCCCTGAGGCCATATTTTCTGTTATCCTTTTCCTTCTCAGCAAATAAGTTTTCTGCTCTATCTTTGTAGTTCATAGCTCTACTAGACTTTGCTTTCTGGCCAAATGCACAACTTCTTAAGTCATTCTGCTTGGTTCTTTGCTCTTGATTCTCAATATAAATCTCACTAAAAGCCCCAACAGTAGCTATGCTACTGCTTCAACATTAGACTGCCTTGGCATTTCTACTGCCAGATTAATTAGTACATCTCCTTTAATTTCATTTTTAGGAAAATCTCTAGACACAAGCAAAAATCAGACAAACTATCTGTCAATCCATAGCACATGTGGGCTGGTGTCCAACAGCCAATGCACTTCATCTTCTTAGCAGAAACCTCCCCAACTTTACTGGCAGTATTTTATCAGCTTTCTGGTCTTCTGAGCTCTGAGCATACAGTACAGCCTAGGGCATCCCAGCTCTGCTTTGCCAACTGACACCTCTAAACCATTTCAAACCTTCTCACAAGACATTTCCAAAGGCTTCTTTACTACAAAGTCAAATATCACAACAACAACCCCATTCTGGGTACCAAATTCTGTTTTGTTACTTTTTTCTTTGCTGGGACAAAATACTCAACACTCAAAGTTAAAGGTGACAAGTTTTACTTATCTCACAGTTTGCAGGGGTTTCAGTCTGTATCAGCTGACTCCAAGGCTGGGTGGCTTGGCATTGGGGAATTCCTGAGGCAAAATAATTTATCTATCTTTTATTTGCTCTTTATTAATACTTTGGGGTTATCATTCTAAAGTGTAAATAATTTCCAAATATCTTGCTGCTGTTATAATCTAAAAAAATATTTTCAATGAACTGAAAATTGTTCCTATGAAATTTAATCATGAGGAAAAATAGGACAATGTCTTTAAATTCTTAAGTAGTATCTTTACTTGATAAACAATCATTGTCAAGCGCAGATGGCCTGAGGTCATTGATCAATTATCTGGCTCACCTCTTCTAGGATTTTTCCACTATCATTTCCCAAACACTTAAAATCTGCCACCTCTTGTTTTATCAAAGTTGAGTTTAAGCTTTCTCCTCTACTGAAAAGAATATACTTTTTAGAAAAATGGAATTTTATTTTCTCATTGTAAATATTTTTAGACCTAATTTTATGCTTGCAGGATTGTTTTATTTTATGGAAAAAATGAAAAAAGATTTTAAAACAAAATAATAGGAGAATAATAGTATTTAATGCATTGGGTATTGCTATTTTGACAACACAAAATATGGTCATGAAAAATCCTCCAAACCTGTTTTTCAGTGATCTAAGGGAAACTGTTAGTATAACTAATTTTTACTTTTTTTCCTTTCCCTTCCTTCTTTTCTCTATTCCCCTACCCTAAACTGTTCTTAACTGTTTGATACTCTTTGGTGCAATATTTTTTTAAACATTCTTATGAAAAATGTACACTATTTCTTTACATTTTTAGGAAAAAGAAATTGTATGAAACTACTTAGTAAGCAATGTATGATATTTAAAAGAAACTCAAGATACTAACATTTTCTGACATTTAATTTTATACTTATTTTGGACAGTCAAGAAACATGTTTAACCACCTCTTTTTTAAATATATATCTTTGTGTGTGGGGAAGGTGCCCCCCATGCAAACTCATGTATTTATTATCCTGGCAAAAACTTCAAACTTAAGTAGTTATTTTAAATTTATGATTATTTTAATGTTAATCATTTTTTTAAAAAAATAAAGCCATTGTAAAATTGCCTTAATGAAAAAGAATACATGATGAATATTTTCATAGTTGCACCACTGGTAAGATCAGAAAAAGTATTTAAAATTTTAGAGGTTCTTTTACTGAAAGTACTTTCTTTAACTTTTACTTTTTACTGAGTGCTTCCATAATTTCTACTACTTCTTGAATGACTGAACTCGCCTCCAAATATAGATAACATTCACTAATACACAGTAATTTCACATAAAGCCTTTGTAAGTAAAAGTTGAGAGTGAAAGAAAATGATAATACTTACTTAATGCCCTTACTTTACTCTAAATAATTAATGTATTTTGATGACATACAGCCTAACAGTAGGTCTAAGCAACAGTATTATTACATTTTCTGTGTGTTTTTGAAAAACATATATTATGCAGGTAGTGTTTCTGAACTATATATCACTTACCTTTGTTTTGTTATATTCTTGAGCAATTTAATACTGAGCTTTAACATGTGCCAGTTGCTTTTGAAACAGAGCATGAACAGGTGCAGAATCAGCATGCCCATATCATTTTTCTCTGTCTTCCCTCCTATTATTTACTTTGTCATATTCACCCATTTGACAGAGATAGTTGCTTACAACAGTCAGTCAGTGACAGGAAGAGCCAGATAAATTGAACCACCACTATGACTTCGTCATATTTTCTCCTAATTATGTGATTATCTTGCCGAGGAAAGCACTTGCTGGGAAATGGTCAGCAAATTGCCTTTCACTAAGGCCACTGTTAGACTCTGACAATTCATGCTCTGTAGGCCATAGCTTGAGGATCAGAGGTTGCCACGACTGGCTGTGGGGAAAAATAGCCTTACTATTTAAAATGTTGTAAATAGTCTATTTCTAAAGTAACCTAAAATAATTTTTTCTCCTTGAACCAAGCTGATACATTTAATTTGCCAGATTTATGAATAACAAAAAGACTTCTTTAATAATATATATTACCAGTAAAGGTATTAAGGTATTGAGTAATAACAATAGCATGTTTTAAATATTTTAAATAAAGCAAAATGTTTGATATTATGGAAATAAAATTGGTATAATACATAATGCTACTTAAGTGACCAAAATCTATTAAGGACTACTTAAACACTAAAGTATTAACATTTCAAAGTTGTAAACTGATGAGATAAACATTAATGAAAATAAATTTGAATAAAATCAGAACATAAAATTAAATATCCTATTAGAATAAATATCAATTATATATATATATATATGGGAATAGAACCTAAAAATTTAACACTCATACTACATTTTATATTTTTCATTTTTGAGTATTTCAAAGATTGGCCAGAACTTGAATCATATCAATAAAAACATTTAAAAAGGAATTCTCTGCTATAGTAATATTGGATGCAGTTGTGCATAACTATCAAATGGCATAGAATGATCAATGCTCTAAAAATTGTATTCAGAAAATATTTCAGAACACGTTTGCATATTTAAGTATCAAAACATAAATAGGTAATGCAAAATATGAATTTTTCTGTGAAGATACTAATATTTTTAATATGATTCATATGTTATATGATTTAATAATATTAGGTTGACATTCATTTCAGATACAATATTTCCTTTTTTTGTGTGTCATGTTTCTTTTTAAATACTGGGCAAGTGTTTCAAAAATGGTGGTATCAAAATAAAATAATATTACTGGAAAAATTACAGAAAAATAACGCATATAAATCTATTTTAAGTGAAGGAATTCAAACTATAGAGAAACATCTATTACATTATGTCCATTAAATCTTGGAAAAACAATATCACATCACTATCTTCACCTCTTTGTTGAGTATTGTACTCCCTCTTTATGATTAAAAGATTCCTAGTAATTTTCATCCACTTAAACTACGTGCTAAATATTTTCTCTTTAGCTGTGACATGGAGAGTTTTCCTTCTGCTTCATTTCCATCATTATAATCAAAGTCGTACCTCAGATAATTCTTTGATCTGATGATCCACTCCAGAAAGAAAACTGGAGAAGGTCAGAGTCTCTTGCTATGGCAAGACCTGCTCATAATTGGGCCCATCACTCCAAAAAAAAGAAGTTGCCATCTTTATACCATGTTCTCCAGCAATGATGTTACAATTCTGTTCAGCATAACAGGCTATAATAGCCCCCTCCAATCCAAGATGAATAATCAAATCTGTTTTCAAATCTAAGTGTGTTTTTTATTATGATGACAATAGAGAAACAATGCACAATAGTACCTCAGTTCACAAACTCAGTTCTTTCCATTATTCTGATCACAAACTGAATTGGAATAAAACTGAATCAAATTCAATGATTGGGTTCAGTGCTGACTTTATGTGGAAATTTGATTCTGTATTTGTCTCATTTGGTTTGTAACCAGTAATGTAAAAAGAATTATGTTGTGTAAGTCAGAGAAAATGTCTAGTGTTATAACTTAACTAAGTGAAATAGAATAGCTAAAATTTTAACAAAGCAAACCATTAAAGAAAAATCTAGGCACTCTCCCCTTGATGGATTCTTGGTCAGATTTACTATACTGTAATAAAAAAATCTTAGTTAATCATCTTTAAAAGGTGAAAGATTTGTGCTATGTCTTGGTTTTGGGTTTTTTTATTTAAAGAGAAACAAAAGCATGTAAAGGGTAGAGATAACACAGAATTCCAAAAAAAAGATAAAGAGTAAGAAATCACTAGTTGATAAATTACATATTGTCCACTTAGAAATAGTTGTTCAAGTTACAAAATTAAAGCATACAATGTAGATATACAAACAGTGAGAATGTAAACAGCTACACATGCATGAATCTCTACATGTATTTCTATCCTTTCTGTATTAGAGGGAAAAACAAAACATAGCAAGACAAAACAAAGCAAAACAAATTCCTATAAAAATATGCAACCAAAAAGTTATACAAAACCACAGTACAAGATGATCTACAACGATTACTGTGTTGTTTCTTACTATCTTCAATAGAATTGTCTATATCATGAGATATAATTGAATATAGCAGTATAATTGAATATAGAAGTAAATAACACTATTAGTGAAAATAAAACATTGTAGACAGTATAAAACTTCAAAGGCAGGTAATAATTAAACCAGTGTGGATATTCTGGTGAATCTTGTCATCTTAAGTGCAGTTGCCTATACTCTCAGATTTGATACTATAAATCATAACAGCTTTGAATAAAATCTATCAATATAAAACAGCAATCTAACAAACCAGATTCGATTACAATCAGTCATGGTAAAACAGTGTAGGTTTTACAGAGCTTTAGATTAACTTAATAGGAAATTAAGAATGATTACCGTACTATATCCTGTTATTTTCGGTATTACTATCTGTGTCCTCAAATCTAGTACAGGTAGAATGGCTGGAACATAATATAATACATGTAAGCAGAGTAGTGTGAGTAATGTGGGTTTTAAATCCTGGTGCACTATTAACAATATAGTGTATCAAGGCAATCTATGTTAGAGATTCTAGCTATCCTTCTCAGTCTTATTTCTGTTATGCTATTTTTCTGCCTTTGTTTGTCCAGTTTTCTCCTTCATTCTATTGTCTGCCCCACTCATTGAAGCCTTTCTGCCACTGTTCCTAAAATCTCTGTATTTTTTCTCTCTCTCTCTCGAATGTCCTTCGGTATTCTCTGTAGGGTTGGATTGGTGGTCACAAATTCCCCCAGTTCCTCTTTGTCATGGAAGCATCTTGTTTCTCCATTAATTTCTAGTGACAGTTTTGCAGGGTACATTAATCTGTGCTGGAGGTTATTTTCTTTCAAGGCTTGGAATATTTCACTCCAAGCTCTTCTTAATCTGATGGTCTCTGTCGAGAAGTCAGCCATAATCCTGATGGGCTCACCTTTATAGGTAATCTATTTCTTTTCTCTGACAGCTTTTAATATTCTGTGTTTATATTGAATTTCTGGTATCTTGATTATTATATGTCTAGGTGTAGATCTGTTTTGGTTGTAGGTGGCTGGAGTTCTGTATGCCTCACATAACTGGATGTCATTTTCTTTTCCCATGCTTGGGAAGTTTTCCTTAATTATTTCCATGAATAGCCTTTGTAATTTGCCTGTATGTATTCCTGCTTCTTCGTTCACATTTCTTATTCTTAAATTGTAGATTCTCTTGTCATCTTAGTTACTGCCTGTTTCCTTGTTATTTTTAAGAGATCTTTCCTTTCATCATCACACACTGCCAACTTGTCTTCAAGTTTTGATAGTCTATCCTTAGCTTCTTTTATGGTGTTTTGCCAGATTTCAGTGGAGTTTTTAATTTCCTGGTAGTGTCTTTGAATATGCTTCATGTATTCTATATTTTCTTTATATTCCTTCTCAAATGTTCCTCTCCTTTTTTTGTATTTGTCCCTTCTTCCATCTGTATCTTCCTGAGAGATGCTTCCTGAGAGCATTTCTTTTATTACTTATATTTTGCTTTACCTGATTTAATTTTTCAGTTTTGAGCTCATCTACACGGTCCCAAAAATATCTCTTAATGTCCATTGAAGCCATGTCTGATGTTGTGTGTTTGCCACCCTCAGTCTCCCTTGTTTTTCCTTCTCCTGGTCAGTGCTCTCAGGCTTCTGGGCTGGGGGCCTCCTCCTGCATCTCTCTCCTGTCATGGCCCTGTCTTGCTCCACACAGGTTACAGTGCAGGTCCCAGCCCCTTTCCCTGTTGGCCACGTTTCCTCTGAAGCACACTGGCAAGGGAGCTCTACCCTCTCCTGCCTGCTCTTGTTACTGTGGTGTAGGCAGCAGCTGCGTATGCCTGCCCCTCCCCATTGAGGCAGCCAAACTTCAGGGGTCTTCACTCAGTTAGTGTGTGCTAGGTGCAGGGAATCGATTTGGGACAGCTCATTGGGTCCCAGCCTGGGGCGTGGCCCAGTCCAAGCAAATCCCATGAATCTGCTCTGGGGAGGGAGCAACCAACTGAATTCACTGTCGCTCCCAGTTCAGGCTTCTCCTGCCCGATTCTAACATGTAGCCCATTTGGTCACTCTCTTCCCATGCGGGGGCGTCTCATTCCCAGGACTGACTGTGGATTAATGAAGTTCGCTTCACCTGCTCTGCTCTCTGTTGGGCTCACCAACCCCTGACTTCACTGCTGCTGTGGTTTCTGTGAGTGGCAGCAGGAAAGAGTTTGGGTGGCTCTGCCAGCTGGCATGGGTTCAAGCTGGTGCAAATTCAGGCTGGTGCAAATTTGGCAGGTCAACATGAAAACACTGTGTCCTGTAATTTTTAGTGGTTTCAGTTGTAGTCCCAAAGTATTTGATGAGCTTTTTTATATTTTAATTTCTTCCTGTGTCAAGAGAATCCATCTCCTTCTTTCTGGGTCTCTCCAGGGTGTTTTATTCTGGCATATGAGTTGTTTCTCCTGGGAGGCTTTGTATTTCGTTGCTCACTGATCAGCCATCTTGCCTTCTCTCTCCCGTGCACTACTCTCTGCTGTGCTGCTCAGGTGCAGGTGAGTGGCTGTGGCCACCAGCAGCACCGAAGAAACCGGGGCAACCAGAGTCCGTGGAGCTCCTGCTACTGCCACCGCTGCCACCGTGTCTGGCTCCATTTGACACTCACACACCAGCCAACATGGAGGCTGGGAGGGGGCATACCAGCCAGTTTTGGGTTTTCTGTCCATGATTTGTTTGCCGTGATATTTTGGGCATGATTTAAGACGTGTGTTGTGAAACAAAAGTGTGCACCTAATGCCATCATTGAAGCAAAAGGTTAGAAGAAGAATAAACTGGCGTCTCAATACCTACTACTTTTTCTCCTTTATTAGTACACTTTTGCAGTAAATAATGAATACAACCATTGCAGGTAATGGGTACATGTACACAACATATTTCAATTCCTTTGTTTTTCTCTTTCCCTCCAACTCCTTTCCTTTTTTAGAATCAGATTCACTTATTTATCCTGTAAGACCTGATAAAGTTAATTTTCATATGCACAAACTAAAAAGCACACTAATAGGTCAAATAACATACAATCATGTAAGACAATTATAATAGGTCAGGGTACACTTTTAGATACATTGTTTGCATTGAATTACTCTCTTTTACATTACATGATTCTTATTTCATATATATATATAAAAGAGAAAGAGAGATTCATATAAGAGAAACCATGCAGTATTTAACCTTGTGAGTCTGAGTCCACTCACTTAACATTGTGCTCTCAAGGTGCATCACTTTTCCCAAAAATGACCCAAATTTATCTCTTTTCATGTGAAAGTAGTGTTCCATTGTGTATAAATATCAGATTTTCTTTGTCCATTCATCTGATGATAAGCTCTTAGGCTGATTCTAACATTTAACCCTTAGGGATTGTCCTCTATAAACATGGTATGCATACATCACTATGGTATGCTGTCTTTAACTCTTTTGATTTCCCTTTCTTTCTTTCTTTCTTTCTTTCTTTCTTTCTTTCTTTCTTTCTTTCTTTCTTTCCTCTTTTTTTTTTTTAAATTGGAAATCAAACCTCATGCTTGCTAGGCAGGCACTGTGAGGCTGAGTTGTATCCCTGGTTTCTTTAACTCTTTTGGGAAGATGCCTAGATGGGGAATAGCTAGGCCAAACTGGATTTCTGTTTTTAGTTTCTTGAGGCATCTCCATAGTACTAGCCATGATGGCTATATCAGTTTACAGTTGCGCCAGTAATAGACAATTATTCTGTTTAATGGGATTGAATTAATCATTGAGAATGAGAGATCAACCATTTTTTAAAATTGCTTTTTAAATTTTTTTCGAAAGAGTCTTGACAAATTGTACAGATTGGCCTGAAACTTGAAATTCTTCCTTTCCAGCTTCCTGAGAAACTGGCCTTACATAAAAATTATAGTTTAATGTCCTCTTACATTAACATGACATATTATCTCATTTCTCATATTTCAATTCCTTATTGACAGTGATATAGTGTTGTTCTAATCAAACATTAATAATACGTAATGAAATAATTTGAAGGACTATAAAAGAATAGGAAATGAATATGATTTTGGATACTAAAGATCTCTTTAATAACACTAATGAAAGAAGAAAATAAATATATTATTTTTAAAGCTCAGAATAATATTTTATCTTGGTTATATATTTAATTCAACAGTGGTTTAACACTGTTTCAATTTAGCTGAACAAATCATGTAGTATCTTCACTAATTTAAAAATTAACCATGTGATTTCATTATTATTTTGAGAAAATGTGCAAATTCAACCTAGGTATAAATATTATTATATTTATATCTGATTATAAATATTTAACTCCTTATGTCTTCTTTTCTATATCAAATAGGACAATCGATGAATTTCACAATATTAATGCATAAATTACTTATAAATTATATACCAGTGTACTATGAATTTGCTTACAAAAATTGGTTCATGGTATTAAATTAATAGTTAGAAGTTTATGAGGTTTGCTTTTTCATCAAATTAGTGTCTTACACAAATAAAATCACACCAATGAAGTTCTACCCACTATTCTGCTTTAAAGTTAGCATCAAAAGAAGACATTTTCTGTTCAGGCTTTTAAAAATACATGCATTATAATTTTTTGTACACCTAATATCTAACACTAGTGCCAACATATGAGACAGTTCTGCTATGGTGCTGACATGGATAAGGTTCCTTCTCTTCTACACATTCTATTCCTGAGCCATTAATAAATTGGGGCCATTACCTTGGGCTATAAGGTACAGCTAAACCAGAAATGACAGATTGTTCTAGATAATTGTGTCTGGTTAGTCTGGTAATCCATTTTAAAGAGTCCATCAGAATATCCCCAGAGGCATTCATGGACAAACTGAAAAATACAGAACACAACATGTATTTGCTGGTGACATGGAACTGTCTTAAAGAAGTTTTAATCTAAAATATTAAAAAATATATTTCCTAGAATTCTCTTCAATGTGTATTTCAAAGTTAGTTTTAAAGTTATTTTAATGTGCTGAAATAGTTTGACAAGTGGTAGAACTGAATCTTAGAAATAAGGATATATGATACCACTGATTATTTTTGAATAATGTATATGTGATCATATTTTATTGATTAAAAATATTTTTAATTTACTTAAAATTAAAGATGACAGATGTAAATTGTTGGTTGTCTATCATTCTTATGTTTGTCTCCTCTTTGTTTAATATTTATTATCATATATAGTTAAATTGGAATTTTTTTTACTCTATCCATGGAAATATATACCTATAATTTAACAACAATTAATATTAATTATTAAGTATTCACATTTTATTACTGAACAATGTCATGCATTATTTCTTTCTCTCAGAAAAATTGTGTCCCTTCATACCTGTTTTTATATGATATCAGAATTCAGTCAAAATAAAATAATGACTGAAAATAATGATTTTCAATAAAAATATATGGAATCAAAATTATGAAAAAATATTGACTATGTTTTAAGTAATATAGTGCTATGATGCTTGGCATATATGGTTAAATGAAGTTTGTATGAAGATGAGTTATAATAGTAATAGAATTTATAAAATTATAATGCAACTATAATTTGTTTGAAACCTTTGAGTAACAAATATTTCTAAAAATGAAGATTTAGAGCAATAGTTTCAGAGAAAAACAGGAAACATCAAAAAATACTATCTGAACATTGCTTCAAAAGTTTTATAATCTTGTAAATAGAATAAGCTCAGGATAAGCAAAACTGCTATGACCAGAAAATGTCATAATGGAATGGTTTTAAAATGTAACAGAGTAATTCTCTTTATTGAGGAACTGTCTGGACTTCAACTGTATACTCTAGAGAGGAAATTCAACAATTGAAAGTCATTCTGCCATCCTGTTACCTTGAAAAGGCATCTTCTAATTTAGAGGTTAGCAAACCAGTTCATGAGGTAAATATGACTTCTTTCATTTTGTAAATAAAGTTTCAATAGAACACAACTCTTTTGATTCTTTTATGCAAAGCCTATGGCTTGTTTTGAGCCACAAGGACAGAATTAGATTATGATAGAAGCTTAATTGCTTACAAAGTTGGAATGTGTTTTACCTAGCATTTTCCATAATAATATCATACAGGATTCTACCTGGGTATAGTCAAAGTGGGATATCAACCATTTTGTACCAAGGGTCTTTTTATTTTCATTTACCCCAATTTTGCTTAAATAACATTTACTAACATCATTGGACAATTCAAATCATTTAGCTTTATCTGCTGATTGTGAAGCTAGAAATTTTAGCCTCCAGCTAGGAAATCTTATTTTTTATTTTAAACTAAGTTCTCTTAGCTGAAGAGATGACAGTAGAGTGGAAGTCTCAGAACCAACCATACACTAATACCACTTACTTTAGTAGAGTATCTATTGAGAAAATTCATGACTGGGGAGTGTTTTGTGAATCTTTCATGTTTAGTAATATCTGAATAAAGCCAAAAGAGAGAGACAGTATGAGAAGACTGTGTTTGTTTAAATATTTCAACTGGAATATTAGAGCCAAAGCACACTGACTATATTATTTTCAAAAACAAGAGAGTATTTGATTTACAACCATAGAATCAATAACAAATTAATGGATTTGATGATAGAAGAACATAGAAATGATAGAAACATAGGAAAAAAGTTTCTTGATTAGTTCTCTTGATTGAGTTATTTTCTTATGCAAAACTGACTGGAAATAGATTGATCATTTCCTTTTTTTTTGGAGAAAATTGCATTATAGAAGGTAGGAGAATCACATTCTTCCTTTTCATTGGTGAACCCTCTAATGTCAATAATTGCACTGCAAATTTCCACTATAAATGTGAAATCTGAAGTACTAGACAAAAAAATCTCTCTTAAATATCCAATAACCATGTGCTAAAATTAAAAATAAAAATTCTAATATAGAGGACATGATGAGTTATAAGGATCAATAAGAAACTTTACATTAAAGGTAACTATGTTCAGGATTATAGCCTGTGAGATTGGAAAACATCTATGGATTACTGTTGTCTATGCCTCCTATTTTTTCCTCACTTCATACATAGAACTTTTTGTTACAGTTTTAGTTTTCAACTTCATTATTCCATATGGGAAAGATACTTGTTATTTTGAGTATTTTCTTGTGTGGAATTTTTTTCTGTTCCTAGAAAGTAGTGTTACTTCTAAAATGTGAGAACTGTGTTGGTCTCTAATTTTGAATTGATATCCATTTCCTGCACATTTCTAAGTATTAAATTATTAACTAAACACATAGGTTTACAGCTAAAGACTAGATTTCTAAATCTTACATTTACCTGGAGATATATATATATATATATATATATATATATATACTTAGTTTTTTGTCATTGAATTTTAAGAGAGATGGATTTGTGACTACTGAAATAGACTTTTAATTAAAGATAGCATACAGTTGGTTTGCATTTTTTATGTTCAAACATGCTATAATAGGGACAAAATAACAATCACTGACATCTTGTATACAGGTTATAAAAAAAATCCATGTAAAGTAATTTATGTAGAGCATGAGACAACAGAAAGATAAATATTTGTCTGTATAAGTTGGAGATGCTGTATATGTCCTGGAATCTAAATAATTTAATTGTTATATGCATAAGAGAAAGACTTTCTCCTATTATTGCACTGATGTTTTCACTTACATTACATTATACTTATATTTTAATAATTGAAGGCTTATAATTTTGAATTTTAATTAAAGAGTATCTGTTTCTCAAACACATTTTTAATAAAGCTTTGAATATGCCTATTTTTGCCCACTGATACATAACACAGTAACTGACAGGAATAACTGCAGATATTTACTGGATGATAATACATAGAAAGGAGTTATAAAGTGACAACCCTGTCTCTAAAAATGCATATTAAAACCCTATCCCCAATATAAGGAAGTAATATAGTATGTGTGACTTCATGAGTGTCATGTTGGTTTGAAGTGATGTCCTTGTGAGAGATGAAAAGCCCAGAAATCTGTCTCACTGAGAATGAACTATGAGTGGATCATGCAAGAACTTACATAGTCTTCAAACCAGGAAGGGAACTCATCAATAACTAAGTGTCCTGGCCCTTTGAACTTGAACAACAGGACATTGTGATCTGTGACAAATAAATATGTGTTTCTAAATCATATAATCACAGTGTGCTTTAAAATCTAAAAGTATGTAAAATTGAATGTATTTTTATTATGTGATATTCATTGTAGAAACACTGTATCCATATAAAATAATTAATAAAAATAATCAATTCTTCACTTTTTTGATGACATCAAAACACAGAGGTTGGATACTTGTTAGAACAAGATGGAAATGTGATAATTCACAGTTTCACATCATTCAAGATACACCCTTGAATAATCCAATAAATGTAAATAATTATCAAATATTACCTCAAACCATTTAAAACTAATTTTACACAATTGCTTTATTAGACTCCCATGAAGAAAATTTTTTGTGATTACATTCCTACGTATATTAATATATCTTCTCTGATTACACATACACAGAGAATCCCAGAAAAGATCTTCCAGAGTGGAAGCAGTTCAGATAATTTTCTCAGAATTTGATTCAGTATTCAGTAGTCTATGCAACTGACCTTCACTGCTAGGAAAGAAGTCTGACTATTGATTCAGCTGGTAGGAGACCTCAGTGTCATCCACAAGGTGCTGGTGTCATTTGTATCCTGTAGGAACATGCAGACTGCAATAGCTGTGGGATAAAGATAGCTTCCTCCCAAATTTCAGAGGAAGGTCTGAAAGTCCAGGCAATATGCCTTGGGAAAGTGTGTGAAACTGTGAGTGTCCAGAGGTGACCCCAGAAAGCTGTATATGCCAGGGGCATCGAGTATCTGAGGGAAATGGCAAGGAAAAATCAAAGCTGACCAAAGAGAGAGATGGCAAGAGCTACAACCACCAAAAGTGCCATGGGGCAGGGCCACCCCAAATATTTGGAGTTCATAATTCGCCACAGATTGCCTAGGATGCTGGACATGGAACTATGGGATTTAATGATATTTCTGCTGAATTTTGATTTTGCTTTGTTCCCATGCCTTCCTATTCCCTTGTTTTTACCTCTTGGAATGGAAATGTCTGTTATTCCATTGTGTGTTGAAAGTGTTCAACTTTTAGGTGTAGGGTTAAGATTAAGATTAAGGCCAATGCTGGGCATAGTGGTACATGCTATAATCTCAGCAGTCAGAAGGCTGAGGCAGGAAAATTGCTGTGAGTTTGAGGACAGCCTGGACTACAAAGTAAATTCAACCCAGCATGAACTGCATAGTGAAACCTTGTTTCAAAAAGACCAAAATACAAGCCGGGCATGGTGGTGCATGCCTGTAGTTCCAGCATTCAGGAGACTGAGACAGGAGGATTGTTGTGATTTCAAGACCAGCCTCGGCTACAAAGTGAGCCCAAAGTCAGCCTGAACTGTACAGCAAGACCCTGTCTCAAAAAGACAACAACAACAACAACAATAACAAAGACCAAAATACAAAAACAAAACAAAAACAAAACAAAAACAAAGATTAGAGTTTAGCTAGGGTTAGTGCTATGACTAAAGCTAGGGTTAGATTTAGTGATGGAGTTAGAACCAGGAGTAATTTTAGAGTTAGGATTAATGTTAGTGTTAGCTTTGGGTTAGGTTTAAGGTTAAATTTAGGGTTGCAGTTAGGGCTATGACTAGGTTGGTTTGGGAATTAGGATTAGGGTTATGGTTAGTCTTAGAGGTCGGTGTATGGTTAGAGTAGCTTATGACTATGTCTGGTTTGGGTTAGGGTTGGCTTTCCAAATTTGAATATTGCATTGCTCTACCCATAGCAATGAATAGAAAAGTTTTTCTTAAAATGCAGTTTGTGGCTGGGCATGGTGCTGAGCACCTATATCCCCAGCACTCAAGAAGTGGTGGGATGAGGATTGCTTTGCACTCGAGTCCAGTCTAGGCTACGAAGTGCATTCAAGACAGGCCTGAACTGCAGTTTGAAACTCTGTCTCAAGATCTAAGTAAATAAATTAATAAAGTGTAGTTTGTAGCTGCAAACTGCAGTATTTTTGTTAAGTCTATATACAAGTAATTGTGTGGTTGTGCTTTCTGGAAGGTCTGCCTACCTGCAAAACTTACTTTCAAAGTGCATGTATATCATTTCTCTTTAGTGTATAGCATTATGTTCTAAAAAGTGCTATTCAACTCTGTTGAAAAGCATGTTGCTGAAGTTTCGTCTTACTACAATAAACTCTAAATTAGAAGTCTAACTGATATTACATATTTGTTTTTTGTGTAAAATTAAAGTTGTGATTAGTGTCATGATTAATGTTAGGGTTATGGTTATGATTTGGGCAAGGGTTGAAACTAGGGCTGGAGTTGGCTTTAGGGTTAAAGATATGAAAGTTACATGCTTAGATTTTCCTTGGCACACCTCTACCCATAAAAGTGAATGGAAAATAGTTCATACATACCAAGTTTGGTTTGTTATACCAAACTTAAAAAATCACAAATGTTTTTGGTGGTTAAACTTGAGCTTAATTAATTGAAATTTCCTTCCCTAAACCCCTATCTGGTTGTTCTTCACAGTTGGAAAACAAATATAAGAAACTCCAAAACTCCAAAATAAATAAATTAATTTTATTATAAATAAATTAACTTTATTATAGAAATATTTCCACATGCATATACAAATGAGAAGAGGTAGTAGCATATGAATCTTAAAAAATCAAAAATTGAAAGTTTATATGAAAAATTTAACTTACTAATTTCTACTCAACTGTTTTATATTTCCAAAAATACAGGCAAGTTTTAAAGGAAATAGAATACAATTTCATTTTGTTATTGTTATAAAATTCATTTCAATTTTAAAATACATTGGTATTTCAGTTCACAAACTTAATACTTTCTGTGATTCTGAAGAGATGACAATGACTGTGTTTGTGACCGAAACGTGACCACAGTTCTTTTTACCCAATGCAGAGTTTGCAAGCAGAAGCAAAATTTTGCCAAGTGCTTCTGTTTCTGAATTAAATTGTTGACAAACAGAAGTGTTCATGAACTGAGCTACCACTGTAGTCTAAATTGTTCATGAACTGAGCTACTACTGTAGTCTAAAACCACAATTGCAAAAATGTGTGTAATAGATATCACTCACAGATGCCACTGCCAAAATTATTAGATACCACATTCTTGACAAAAGAAATGATAAAATCACAAGTTAAAGTATTTGCATAAATTTTCTAATATTTTATAAAACATAAAAATCTAGGGTAGAATTGCTACTTGTATAATATTCACATTTTTCCTTTAATTTTTTTGCTAAATATCTTTCAAGTAAATAAAATATATATGTAATATTTGATTCAGAACCAAAAATCTCATATGTTCTAAAAGGGTAAGCTAAAATAGTTCCTTATTGATATTCATTAACAATGTCATGTAAAAATTATGGAATTTCTGAGTCATGTAGACATCCTGTTTACCAGAGCCATTAGTATTGGTTTGTAAAACCATGTACAGTGGCAAACTTGTTACTCTCAGAAGGACTGAATCATTGCTGCAAAAACAAAAATGAAAATAATGAATAAAAAGATACTCTATTAGTTTTGTATATGTAGAATGATGGCTTCCTTTATTTTACCACTAAATTCACTACAGGAAAATTACAGCAGTGATTCTGTTGTGCTTCAGCAGCCAGATCTGAACCCACAGAACTTGAACTGCTTTATGAATTGACTAACAGTTTCAGGTTTATATTTCAAATTTTTAATTCATTAACTTAAATCTTTTCTTGTGTTCTAATATGTAAGAAATTTGATTATGTCAGAATTTCACATGAAGATTGAGTAATATAAAGTATTTCAAATTGGTGAAATGAAATATTTGAATTTTTCATTTAATATAAAGATAAAAATAAAATTATAATTTTGCCCAAAGGGAATTCATGATGAATAGCTTCAGCCCATGAATGAAAACAAAGCTATTCAGAAAAGTGACATCTTTAGTTGCAGGTATAAGATAGAAATCTTACTTTAAATTTTGAAAGTGATGGTATGAAATTGATGTAATGTGCTCCATCCATAATTGTCTATTATAAGGTCTGTTTCTTAATGAAGTACTTATTATGGTGACCATAGAAACTTGTATTTTAAAAAATCAGCAACATGTAGAATGTTTTACTAAGTGAGTTTATAAAAGCCTACAAGGGTAAACGATTACAAAATATAAAGAAAAATAGAGTGCTGTATATTACACAGTGCTGCATAGAAAATTTTGGTAGAATAATAAGGGGGAACAAATGTGTTTAATTATAATATGGTCATGCCTAGATTATCATTCCCCACTTATATTTTTTATTTTACTTTAATTTAAATAAAATAATGGTAAAAAACTGAACATGATAAACATTCCAAAACATTCTAATATGTACTCTGCAGAAATTATCAATCAATTTAGAAATATGCACCTATGTTTAAACAGGTGTTAAATTCAAGTATGTTACCAATTCTTTACATTAATTCATGTAGAATATAAAGGGAGTCCAGGTTGCCACCACCTTCAGAATGCTTCTCCTCTAGGATAATATACTTCCTCCTATTAGGCACAGATAAATCAGAGCCTTCAGCACTGGACACCCAAGGAAGCACTTCCTGTGTAGGTCATCGCCTTACAACGGCAGACTGTGGTGTTAGAGAAGTGTGTTCAAAGCATAGCTCTGCCATTTTCAGCCATACAGTCCTGGGCAAAATGAACTCATCCGTCTGTGCTTCATGTTTTTATGTGTAGAGTTCATGTGAAAATATTACACTTATATGTCATGGGTTTAAATGAGATAATCCATGCACAATGTTTACAATAACATCATTACAAAATATGCACTTCATACTTTGGATTTTTTTCTCAATATTATTATATTTCTGTTATTTATAAGCATGTTACTTCTTGTGAATGAATAAATGTTTAAATTATGCCCAAATTCACTTTTCTTAAAAATGAATTGTCCATATAGAAGTGTCAATTATCCAACTTCTGAGACCTTGCTTTCGCTACAATGTGTATGTATTTTTTATTTCCAAATGTTCAAAGTTATAGTATGATCAGATTCTGATTCACATCAATTTTATTGAAGGTCACTTTAATTATAGAGGTATTGCCATTATAGTATATGTGCTGCTGAAGCAAGCACGAGATATTTCCATTATAATAGGCTCCAAAATAATGTAATTAGTACTTAATTGTTAAATGTTAATAGCTTTTCTTTTTTCTGATTCTTGCTCATTGTTGCCTTTTGAAATACAAGGCACAAAATAAAATGGCTTTATTGAATAAATTATTACTTTAATGTTACTAAAAGTTGGTTCTTCTTGGTCCTTGAAAGTACATCAATATATTACAGAAGAAGTAATCTTATATATTGTTGAATGTGCATCTTGGAAACATGTCTTTTAAATCACATAAATAGGTTATTCAGTGGACATAATTTTAAAACCAAGTAGAATGTCTCCTTTAGTTACAGTGGCAAAAGAAGTGAATATTACCTTAGCCTTAGATTAGTATTTTAAGAAAATTAAATTTAATTAAAATTATTATCCTGTAACTTAGGCATAAAATAATTCATCCTTACATCAACTTTGAAACAGTAATTTTAATAGTAATAGTAAAATATTTACTACTGAACCAATTACAGTCAAAAAATTTTATTGTAATAGTTTTAAGATGGTAAAAAATATATGCACAAAGATGCTAATTATTATAGTTCTAAAATAAGGAAATACTGGAGAAATCTCTTTACTAAGTTAATATAAAATTCATGCAATATTTTACAATACTTTCAGTTATAGTTTACAAGTGTTATGACAATATCTGGGTGCCTGCCTCTGCTAAACAAGATGGTTTGCAGAAGGGGTGAAAACACATTCATCTAGTATCTAAGTTACTAGAAAAGCTGTGAAAGGATGAATTCTGTGTTTGTTTGTTTGTGTCTCTTACCAGTAGAATAAGCAATGCAATTTCTTTTCCCAAGAATCAGCTGGAACCTTGGAGTAAGTGTGTATATCTTCATAACAGCGATTACAGGGATTTAGATTTTTGGTTAGTTATGTATTGTTTTCTTCTAAGGAATTTCAGTTTGTCACATGATAAAAATCAGAGCTATTTTCTTTGTGATTTCAATAATATTTATTTGAAGATGATGTAAACTTCAAGTTAACAAATAAACCCTCCTAAGACAAATCAACTGTTGTATACAATGAAACCTCATAAACATAGGTACTGGTTATCAATGAAGTAATTCTGGAAGAACCTAATCTCTTGTTACAATGTGTCAAAAATACCACAGTCGAGCAAAAATTCTTGAAGAGAATTTTTTTGTTGGGATTATGTAATCATTGAATTTTTTATTATAAAAAGAATTCATACAATACAAGTAGCTAGTCTTTCCGAAATGCTGACACTTAGTAGTCCTCAGTTAAGTACTTTCATTTTATACTCATAGAATCTTACCACAGCAGGAATATGTTTCTTCCTTATCTCGTGGTGGTAGAATCTGAGGTTCAGGCAGGAGAAATAACGTGCCTAATAGTATAGTTCACAAGTCAGATTTCCTTTGTTGAAGGGCCATTTTTTTGTTTCAGTAAAGCATTATATTTTGTAGATCATTCAGCTGTTTATGCACATATCTTCTTAATCAGGGACGGAGTTCAGGGTTAGATTTCCATGAATTTAGCAGCAATGTTCTTAAATAAAGTAACACAGACTCACTGAGGCATTTAGTATCTGTCCCAAAAATCCCCAAAAGAAGTATAGAAAAAGATGTGTAATTACTGTTGTCACGTTTAATTTCAAAAATGTATTCTTCATGAGCATTGTCATTCTTTTAGAATGGACAAAACAGGAGAATAAGTTTAACATATAATCTTTTCACTATTTTGATCTTTTCTTTTTTAAAGATCAAACAAATTTGTATAACTGAGAATATTTTGTAGATGCTAGGGAAAATGTCAATAAAATAGCATATCATAAATAGAATTGTATAATAGTGGAACAATTCATCAATAATTCTGGATTAGTATCTTCTCATGTTCATATCTTATTTTTATAGATAAAACTAAGGAACCTCCTATGCTACTATGTATAATAAATGTAAGAAATGGAAGTTGAACACATACATGGTCCATTTTAAGTATGTGCTTTATCTTGTGATGAAGTAAAAGGGCAAAAATCACATAAGTTAGAAAAAAATCAAATCATAATTTCCATGAAATCAGCCTATGAACTAGAGAAACCACTTGGTCATGAGACCAAGATTGAGGATGAGGTGATAAAATAATTCACTTTTACAGTTACAGTAGTGATAGTCTAACTATGAGCAAAGTTTTAATTAAAGATAGAGTTATAATTTTGTGTTTCTGATTTCTTAATGCAGTGAAAACTGCTGTTGCATGTAGAGCAGCCCTCTAAGGATTTAGAGAAACTTATGAATTTTTGTATGAATTATAATGTAAGCCACAGAAAAAAATAATAACATAAGATAGAAAGAAAAATGTATGAAGTGAAAAATCCAGTTTTGCTTTCCACATGCTTCTCTCTCAAGGAAAATAAAATATTTTGATAAACTTCAGTTTTTCAGATAAGCTTTAATATATTGCTCTTCTGCTTTTGTGCAAAGATCTTTTTATACTCCTAACACAAAAAATCCAAGTACCCATAGCTTATTTTCATATATCAGTTTGAAATGAATTATCCTTAAGAGTTGGAGATCTTTATCTCCATATTAGATCAGATATTTTACTATGTTATTCTGAAAAATAACAAACTATTTCACTAAGATTTCTTAACTTTGTTTTGGCCATGATGTTTTTATTGTAATATATCTCATTAATTATAGAGGCCTTTTTCCTGTCCTCATTGCAGTCCAGTAAGTTTATATTTCTAATCCCCCAAAAAAGTTATTGGAATTCTGGTGAGTTAATTCCAGTCTACCATCTCCAGTGGAAACCATGGTGAGAATTAAGACACCAAGGCATTTTTATACTTAAAGGCAGCCAAGTGGTACTGCTGAGGGTTCATGGAACCCAGGCTTCAACCTGGGGCCTAACCTAGATTTTATTAATTCATCAAGAATGAAGTGGCTACAAGGTAAGTGACTGTGGGAATGACAAGAATTATGTGAGTACTATGAGCTGGGCTACCTAGGAGATCAGAAAGCACCTCTTCAATATGCAGAGAGAAATGTATGCAGAAAGATTAATCTGCATAGAAAAATTGAGGTGGCATTTAATGTTTAGGAGGCTGTGGTTTCAGTTTTTGATGTGCTAACTTTCATGCTCTGAGAAGTCATAGCCTCTTATCTCAAGGCTCAAACATAGTTTATAGTCCTGGAACTGTATGGCTCTGCCATCCTGCTGGACTCAATGATTTAGAGGGAGACAGTTAGGTGGAAGTGGATTCAAAGATCATGTATCAGTACTTCAGCTAGCCCTGTTTACTTTGCTTAGAGCCCATTGAGGGAAAAGGAAATAACTTAGCCAGCTCTGTAAATATTAATACAAGGATACAGAGCCAGGTTTAGCCAAAGTGCAGGTAATTTTTCTTTATTCAAGGAGAGCCATCCATGTTGCTCTCTAAAATTAATTGTTTTCAAAAGAATAACCTTGTGAAGCAGTCATAGAACACTCTTCCTTTGTTTTCATGTAACATTTACAAATATACTATAAGGCTCTCAAAACATTCTAGACTATAATCCTATCTACATGGAAATGAAACATGAGGGATTCCACCAAGTGGTACAAAAACAAAGAGTTCAGTTTAAATGTAACACTTCTAAAGTCAAAAGAAAGCCGAGGGGCATTTCTGTTTACTGTACCTGTATTTTCTCAAGTTGATACTGTTTGAATTTCTAACACAACCTAAGAAAATCATATCAAATCTGGAATTCAGTTTCTCTGGTCTGAGGTATTCAGTACTAGTAAACAAACTGTCAACTAAAATTCTCTGGGCCTAACTGTCTGGGGATTAGAGAAACTAAACAAATGATGTGAAGTCTGAAGCTGTCTTAAAACTTAATGACTCATAAGCAACACTGTCTTAATTCATGGTTTGGACTTATATAATATTGTAATAATAATGATAAAAATAAGAATGTATGAGAAATATCTTTATGATAGTCACTACTTCAAATGATTTTAATATATTACGTATGTACACAGTGTTATTTTCTGATTCATATATATATATATATATATATATATATATATATATATATATAGCTTATATATTTGTATGCCACGTCTTAAACATTTCTGTTAACCTAACAAAATGTATATACATATACATACACATGAATATATGTACATTGCTTTACAGTGGTAGATTGATAAGGCAGAGCTCTACAGAGAAATTTAACCAATATATGTTTTTGTGTAGATCTGTGCATGTTTGTGCATGTTTGTGCAGAGGCCAGCTGATTAAAAATCTTTAGGGTAGACCTAGATGGTGGAAAATCTAAATTCTTAGGCAGGACAGGATACTAAAATCTGGAGAATTCTTTTTCTTTAGAGAAGCTTCATCTTGTTCTTCAGTACTATCAAATGACTGAAGGAGGTCAACCAACTCAGTCAAAAATAATTTTTAACTTTAAGTTAGTAACCAAATCCAAAAATAATTGCATCGATATTACTAAATTAGTTTTTATTTAAACATTAAACATATGCAGATGAATTGACATGTAAAATTAACTATCAGAACTGGCAATGATTCAAACAAAGGAAAATAAAAAGAGTTAGGAACTGTAGACTCAAAAAAAGGTTGGAGCAAAGTATGGCAAAACTCGTGCATTAATATTACTGTGTTATGAATTCGTAATGTTTTGATTGTTAGGATTCTAAGTTCTATTTTAATGAAATGCTTGAAAAGTTTAAATTTTCCTCATTATAAATGAGTACCAAAGCAGTAAGAGAGGACAGACCTGCATTTTATGTAAGAGCCAATTCTTGCTTAACATGTAGTTTTAGTGCCAACCCCATATTAAAACTTGATTCTTTATTTTTTTTTTGTGGTGAAATCACAAGAAACTTTATTTATCTGAGAATGGGAATACTATACCATAAAATAGAAATATAAGAAAAAAATAAGAAAAACCAATAGTACAAATAATGGAAGGAATAAGCAAATCATAAATAGAAGAACTGTAAGCTGGTGAACAATGCATGAAAACTGGGTAAGGATAAAATGGAAGGCAGTAAAATGAAGTCCTGTGATACTTAAAGCAACAGAAATTTTTGACAAAAAAGTGTGCATCTTAAACCTTTATGCATTTTGTGAAGTAGCACATGAATTAAAATGCTAGAAATTGACTGTATATGTTAGGAAACAAAGTAGGGATTCTGCAGTTGTGTTATTAATACCCACTATCAATACCCATAACCAGACAATATAGCATCATGATCATTCCCAAAGCATTTTAGTGCTTGCAATCTGCTATCGTCAACTAACCAGGTATTTATAGAAGCATGGCATCTCCTACCTGTTGAACACACATAGTCTCAGTGGCAACATTGGCTTATTTCAGAAAGATAAAACCTACACATCTAATATGTTACAAATATGCAGAAAATTCAGATATTATCTTTGATTTTTAAATAGCACTATAGCAACAAATGTCAAATGTTCAGTGAAACATTCACAATATCATTATTAAATATGAAAAAATTACCAAAGAAATGAAATAAAACCTATTTCTGCTGAATTTTAATTATTAGCATCTGCTTTAAAATACTGTAAATCAATGTTTCACTACATATAAGATAAATTTTAATATATATGGCAGTTGGGCTGAGTTATACATCCAAGGGACAGAAGTTGATTAATATGTGTGAGGGCTTGGTTTTGATTCCCCATAACACATGTGCACGCACACACACACACACACACACACAAACACAGGTTTAACACACGAATTTAAAGTAACATATTTTTTGTTACACTTAAAAAGTTAAAATACACAAAATATAATATTTTTAGACAATAAAATATTAGATCTTCAGAGTAAACATAGGGGCTAAAATATTTAAATATTGTGCATTAGTGTCCATGATTTCCCCATGTTATAAAAAAAGAATAAATGCCAAGTAAAAACCCAGAAAAAGAAACCTAACAGATCATTTGCCAAACTATCCCTGCTTGGAGAACTGAATTTGAAAAATGATGTAAATAGGTAGAATAGATAGATAAAATTAACCATCTTGGATTGTAATTCGCCTAGAAAACATGATTTTTTGAATAACGTTTGAGGAAAACATACATAATTTTTCTTGTCTCAAGACCTTTGAGTTTTATCTTCTAATTTATGAAAGATCTTAAATAAGATTAGAATGATGTAATCATTTTTTGAAAATTAAGTAAAATTCAGTTGCAAACCCTTCAGGTATCTGTATTTTTTTACATTGGAATGTTTAAAATTACAAATTCTGTGTCTAAAAGTTATCAGAAATATTTAGGATTTCTGTTTTATGATGAGTTCAATTTTGATTTTCTAAGGGTCGATAAATTTTATTACTGAGGCTTGAAATGATTCAGTTCTGGCCCTTTTCTTTATCTTGTGTTTTTCAAAAGCAGCAATAAATGTGTTAGAACTATACAACTTGAAATAAGGAGGGACCATCGGAGCAGCCCAGGCTCTCTCTTACTCTTCTTGTAGAAAAAAACATGTCCAACCCAGTGGACAATGCTAACTTTCTCTGTAGTTATAAGGTCAAGGTCCAGTGCTGTCTGGGTTCCATCTGTTTGGAACAATAGAAAAACAGGCAGTGGACCTTCATTCATCTTAGTCAGGTTCTCTTATGGACTAAGATTCACCATAAATCCTAGACTTCTCTGTTTCATATCTCCTTGAATATTTCCCTTAGAAAATGTCTGTTCAGGTCCTTTACCCATTTTTTTAAAAAAACCAAATTGCTTTGCTTTGCTTTTGTTTTTGGGCTACTGGGAAATGAACCCAGGGCTTTGTATTTGTTAGGCAATCATTCTACTGATAACTTATACTACTCATTTTTTTTAACATGTCCTTGCATTTTATGCTATTCCACTGTAGGAATCCTGATGTATTTTGGATATTTGCATCTTATGGAATAATATATTTGCCATTTCATAATTGCTTTTTCACTATTTTCAAATGTCAAATTATTTGTCATAGAAGATAATATCTTTATAAATATTTAATCTATTTCACATAGGCAGAGAATGATACTAATTGTGTTCATGTCTGTTTTATAGCCTCATCTTTTTAAACCACTGACAAATTTTCATTGTTTCCTGAGGAAGAATGCTAGTGCATCCATAGTCCATAAATGTATGAGTGTATACGCTATTAAAATATTTCCTTTCTTGACTGCTAGGGCCCACCCTTCCACCAGGAACATTGCAGAAGCCTGCCCCAGGCCTGAACTGTCCAGGACTGCTGCCACTGGGCCCGTCCTTCCACAGGGAACATCAGGTAAGCCCACCCCAGGCCTAAACTGCCCAGGACTGCCGCCACTGGGCCTGCCTTTCCACTGGGATCATTGGAACCTTGGACTATTACTGTGCAGGCTGAATGAGAAACTCAGGAACCCCTCACACAATCGGAAGACCTCAGAAGGCTCCAGTCAGTGTGGTGAGTTTCCCCTAAAATAGAGGTCTACAGTAAGTAAATAGGAACAGAAGTGAAACTCCCTCCAACTGTAAGACCTTGGTGAACCTGGCAAGAGAGTGGGTAATTCCCTCCCCCACACAGAGAACATCAGGCAGGTTGAGGAGTGCACCAATAACGCCCTCCAAACTTAGAGAAAATTAAAAGAGCTTATGAGACCCCAGCGACACAGTAAGGCTTCAGCTGACAAAAACACTATAGCCAGGGTGATCTGGTGACCTGCAACAACCTGAAGATATAACAACAGCAGGAACTAAGAGTTGCCCTAAATCAATACTTCTAGGCTAGTTAGCCCAGAAAGAATATAAGACTCACCCAACAGGCCCTGTAGGAGGAAGTCAGGTGGCTGGATCTCCTCTTCATTGTGGCACCCAGCAATTTGACAAGCATCAACCACACAATAATATCCTAAAACTCACACTACAGACAGTTGTGACTGTTGGAATAGAAAAAACATATATTTACCAAAAAGCTAAAAATGACTAAAGGAAAAGGCAAAATGCAATCTCAAACAGGTAGTCCATCAGGAGCAAGTACAGGTGACAATAAAATAGAGGACATTAAAAGTCATACATCAGAAATCTCTGAAAAGATAGCAAAATAAGTAAACAAACAAATCTACGAGGCTATAGAGGAGCTTAAATTGGAAATAATGTCTTATATAAAGACAAATAATAACCTTAGTAAATGAGTTTCTCAACATAGCTAGAGAAGAGATAGGTAAAAATACACAGGAGCATGGGAAATTGATTAAAACTCTGAATGAACAATGGATAAAACAATAATAATCCATGAAACAAATACAAAGAGACATCCAAGAAACAAAAAATTGCATTGAAAGCTGGCAAAGCCGTTTGAATGAAACTGAGCATAGAATTTCGGACCTTGAGGACAGGATTGCAGATAGTGATCATGACAGGGCAGAACTTATAAAAACAACAAAGCAGCATGAGTTGACAATCCAGAAGCTTCAAGATGATGCCAGGAGAAACAATGTAAGATTAATAGGCATCAATGAGGAGGCAGCAGACAATGCAAAAGACATAACTAAACTGCTCACAGAAGTAATGAAAGAAAATTTCCCAAACATGGGGAAAAAATCTGATATACAAATAAGTGAGGTATATAGAATGCCAAACAATCATAACCAACATAAATCTATACCAAGACTTATATTAATTAAGATCTCAGACATACAGCATAAAAACCGAATACTAAAAGCTGTTAGAGAAAAGACACAACTCACCTATCAAGGAAAGGATCACAGCAGACCTCTCAAAGCAAACCTTCAGGTTAAGACAAGCTTGGAGTAAAGTATTTCAAGTCCTAAAAGAAAACAACTTCCAACCCAGACTGATGTAGCCTGCAAAATGGTCTTTCAAATTTAATGGAGAAAGAAGATAGTTCCATGACAAAGAACAACTGAAGAAATTCATGTCCACCAAACCAACCTTAGAAAGAATGCTGAAAGACATGTAGATAGAGATAAAAATGACCACAATCTCCAGAACAACAACAGAAAGAAACCATGAGGCTGGACAAGAAATTAAACAAGGGAGAAAAGCAGGAAACCAACAATAGGAACACAACATGGCAAAGTCAAGCCAGTACATATTAGTGATATCCATAAATGTAAATGGGCTCAGCTCACCTATCAAAAGAAACAGGTTGACAGAATGGATCAAGAATCAGGATCCCACAATATGCTGTATAGAAGAAACACATCTGACTCAAAAATAAACTGATAGATTAAAATTCAAAGGATGGAAAACAGTATTCCCTGCAACAGGAACCCAGAAAGAAGCTGGGGTAGCTATTCTGTTTGCAGAAAAAGCGAACTTCAAACCTAAAAGGATTAAAAGTGATAAAGAAGGCCTCTGCATACTTGTAAGTGGAAAACTACCAGAGGAAGAATGATTATAAATATATATGTGTCAAATACAGGAGCAACCAACTATATAAGACAAATACTAATGGACTTGAAAAGCCAAATACACAAGAACACAATTTTAATAGGAGAACTTAACACCCCACTGTCACAAAGAGATAGATCAACTAGACAAAAAGTCGGCAAAGAAATAACAGATCTAAGTCATACCTGTGAGGGAATGGACTTAGTGGATGTTTACAGAGTGTTCCACCCAATCACATCAGAATATACATTCTTCTCAGCTCCACATGGGACATTCTCCAAAATAGACCATAAATTAACCCATAAAGCATTCTTAACTAAATGCAAAGAAAGCGAAATTATCCCATGCCTAATAGCTGATCATAGCACACTAAAATTGGAAATCAATGATAAAAAACTGCAAAACTTGCATAAATACATGGAAATTAAGTAACAACCTTCTGAATAGCCAGTGGGTTACAGATGAAATTAAAGAAGAAATAAAACAACACCTACAATACAATGAAAATGCAGATACAACATACCGTAACCTATGGGATGCAATGAAAGCAGTCCTAAGAAGAAAATATATAGCAATAAATAGTCATATCAGGCTGGAGGTTTAGTTCAGTGGCTTAATAGCCTGCCTGTTAGGACTAGGTAATGAGTTTGATTCCCAGTACAAAAAAAAAAAAAAAAGGAAAAAAGGAATCATTGTCATATCAAGAAAATGGAACAAACACAAATAAATAATCTAATGCTACACCTCAAGCTTCTAGAAAAAGAAGAGCAAGCTAAACCCAAAGCTCATAGAAGAGAGGAAATTGTAAAGATTAGAGCAGAAATTAATGCAATTGAAACTAAAAAAAAATAGAAAGAATTAATGAAACAAAAATCTGTTTTTTTGAGAGAATAAGCAAAATTGATAAACCCTTAGCCAACCTTATCAAGAAAAAGAAAGAAAAACTCAAATCCACAAAGTAAGGACTGAAAAGAAGGAAATTACTACAGATCCCATGGAAATTCAAAGGATCATGAACACCTACTTTAAAAATCTCTATTCACATAGGGTGGAAAACACAGAGGAAAGGGACAGATTTCTAGGAACATATGAACTAACAAAGCTCAACCAAGAAGATATAGCAATTTTGAATAACCCAATATCAGCTACTGAAATCAAAACATAATTAAAGACTTACCAACAAAGAAAAGCCCAGGTCCTGATGGATTTACAGGTGAATTCTATAAAAAAAAATTTAGAGAAGGTTTAATTCCAATACTCCTTAAACTTTTCAGTGAAATTGAAAGAGAAGCAGTCCTCCCTAACTCATTCTTGGAGGCAAGTATCACTCTGATACCAAAACCAGAGAAAGACACAACAAAAAAGGAGAACTATAGACCAATCTCACCAGTGAACATTTATGCAAATATTCTTAATAAAATATTGGAAAATAGAATGTATCACATCATTAAGAAGATTATACACCATGATTTTTTCCACAGGATTTATTCCAGGAATGCAGGGATGGTTCATCATATGCAAATCAATAAATATGATACACTACATCAACAGAGTCAAAAATAAAAATCACATGATCATCTAAATAGATGCAGGAAAAAGCTTTTGATAAAGTCCAACACCTTTTCATGTAAAAACCTTACAAAAACTCAGAATAGAAGGTATGTAGCTCAATCTCATAAAGGCCATCTATGATAAACCAACAGCCAACATTATACTAAATGACCAAAAACTGAAAGCTTTCACTCTAAAATCAGGAACAAGACAAGAATGTCTACTATCATCGCTCCTATTCAGTATAGTTCTGGAAATTATTAGCCAGAGCACTCAGACAAGAGGGAGAAACAAAATGTATAAAAATAGGAAAGGAAGAATTTAAATTATCATTAATTTCAGATGACATGATACTCTACATAGAAGACCCCAAAAACTCCATTAAAAGACTACTAGTGGTAATAAACAAATTCAGCAGTGTAGCTGGATACAATGTCAACATTCAAAAATCAATAGCATTCCTCTACACAGACAAAAAACTCACCAAGAGAGAAATTATGGAAATATCACCTTTCACAATAGCATCTAAATAATGAAATACCTAGGAATCAATCTAACCAAGAATGTAAAATACCTATATGGTGAAAATTATACTACTTTAAAAATGGAGATTGAAGAGGATATTTGAAAAATGGAAGGATATTCTTTGCTCTTGGTTAACAAGAACCAACATTGTGAAAATAGCCATACTTTCAAAACTGTTATACAGATTTAATGCAACCCCAGTCAAAATACCATTGACATACATTACAGATCTAGAGAAAACATTCCTAAAATTCATTTGGAAACAGAAGAATCCTAGAATAGCAAAGGTGATTCTGGGCAACAAAGGAAGACAGGAGGCATCTCAATTTCTGATGTGAAACTATATTACAAAGCCACAGTGATAAAATCAGCATGGTTCTGGCAAAGAAATAGACCTGAGGATCAATGGAATGGATTATAAGATGCAAACACAACTACAAAGACACTCAGCCACCTGATACTTGACAAAGGTGCTATGAATGTCCACTGGAAAAAAGATAGCCCCTTTATTAATGATGTTGGAAAAATTGGCTTTCCACTTGCTGAAGACTGAAAATAGAAGCATGTCTATCACCATACACTAACATAAAATCAAAATGGATTTAGGATCTAAATATTAAAACAGAAACACTAAATGTACTGGAAGACAGATGGTAAAAATATTGGAGACAAAGGGGTAGGGAGAGAATTCATGAATAAAATGCAAATTGCACAGAAAAGAATCAACAACTGGGATATCATATTACTAAAAAGTTTTTGTACTTCAAAAAAAAATCACCAACAAAGTGAAAAGAAAACCCACAGAACAGGAAAGAATTTTAACCAACAATCCCTCAGACAAAGGACTTATATTCAGAACATATAAAGAACTGAAAAACATCAAGCCCCCCATATTCAAAGACCCTCTCCAAAAATGGGCAGGTGAGATGAAAACACAGTTCTCAGATGAAGATATACAAATTGCAAATAAATACATGAAGAAATATTCACCATCACTGGTCATTTGAAAAATGCAAATTAAAACAGCATTGAGATTTCATCTCATCCAGGAAAGAATGGCTGCCATCAAGAAAATAACTGATAACAAATGTTGCAAGGCTGTGGGGAAAAAGGAACACTGCTCCACTGTTGGTGGGACTGCAGACTGTAGAGGTCAGTATGGAGATTCCTCAAAAAAAAACTAGGATTGGAAGTTCCATTCAATCCAGCTATTCCCCTCCTGGGTATTTTCCCAGAACTATTGATAAAGTCACGTCACAGTGATATTTGTGCACCTATGTTCATAGAAGCACTATTTGTGATAGATAAATCTTGGAAACAACCAAAATGCCCATGAACTGCAGAGTGGATGAAAAAAATGTGTTTTTATGCAATGGAATACTACACAGCTATAAAAAGGATGATCTTGAGGCCTTTATCATTAAATGGAGGCAACTTGAGTATATCCTCATTAGTGAAATAAACAAGACTCACATTAGTAAATATCACATTGTCTCTCTAGTGTAAAAAATAATAAGAGCTGACAGAATAATGGTATCCAGAAAGTATAATGGATAAAAAGTATAATAGATATAATAGACATTGTAAAAGGAAAATGAAGGAAAGTGTTGTAAAGGATATTAACAGTATGTCTAGTGTGTAAATAGATGACCATATTACTGAGCTTTTGTTAGATCATTGAACAGAAGAGTTTATACTATCAATGTCTAAGTGGCTAGCCACTTTTTATGCTTTGCCTTTGTAACTTTAACAACTATTGTTAACAATATGTGATGTATCAACTAGCAATTTTATGATATTAATTTTTTGAACTCTGTATTCTACTTTTCTTCTTGTTTTTTTCTATTTTGTCTTTTTAAAATTTTCTTTCTTTCTCTCTTAAAATAAAACAAAAAATATTTGCTTTCTTTAATTTTTTATGCTAGACCTATCAATGATAAAGCAAAATTATTTTATAATATATGTATATAATAGAAGGTTTGTTGATTTTTATCCTTGCATTTTTAAACATAGTTTATGTTACCTAACTTTGCTATCTGAAATATGAAGACCACAAATAACATGTAGAATAAAAGAGAGATGAGAGAACTGTTACCACTCATAACTAATTTTTAAAAATTTAAAATAATAAAAAAATAGCATCTTCAAAGCATCAGAAATGATAAAAAATTTTGAAATATCAAGCTACAATTGCATGTTCAGGCAAATAAAAAGAATCAAAATTATAGTAAGGTTTTCAGGAAATCAGATAGTAGGATTATTTATGGAATAAAGGTACTCTGAATGAGAGGTTACAGATTGACTTGTATGATGACTAGTATGATAGTATGTTTTAATACTACAAGTCCTAAAACAAATGAAGTAGCAAAGAAGAAATATATTTTGTCAATTTTTAAAGTTACTTCCATTTAAAAAAAAATTAGTTTTTCTAATATTTTTGTGTTTAGCATAAATATGCATAAATTTAAAATATCAAAACATTTAAAACAAGCAAAACAAAAACAGGTTGTGATAGTTAAATATTGTTCCAAGTTGAGTAAGAAACACTTGACTGATTTACTATAACACTGGTGAAATTATATAACACCTTGTATAACACCTACCTTGTACAACACCTGCAAAGATACAAGACACTCCACTTGAGGTGAAGATAGACAACCCTGCCTAATAGGCTTACAGCCTGCATGGGATAAAAAGGGGACAGATAGAAGTCTCATTAAATTACACCAGAGGAGCTCCTGTCTTTGCTATCACTGTTACATCCAGATCATACCTCCCAGGCAAGACTATGCACTTTGGCTACCAAAGCAACTCTACAGTGAGCTCTGGGTCTTCCATCTTTAACTAGATCTTTGGTTTCCCCAGTATGAAGGTAGATCTTTCCATTCCTCTGAACCTAACCATGCAAGGGACTATCATAAGCCTACTGTGTTAGTTAATTTTGCTGGGACAAAATACACAACAACCAAACTTAAAGGCAGAAAGCTGAATTTATCCCACAGATTGTGAAGGTTTCAGTCCATAATCAGCTGGCTCCAAAGCAGAAGGGCACAAGGCAGATGGGCAACAGTTCATGCCAGCTGGAGCAGTAGAAAACAGCAAAAGCAGCAAGAGCAAAAAGGATGAAACAAGGCTTTTCTGTTCCTTGTATTTTGTCCAGACTGCTGAAATTAGGCCAGTGTCTTGGTTACATTTTTTCATTGCTGAAACAAACACCTAAAACCAAAAATTAACAAAGGAAAGGTTTATTTAGCTTTCAGTTCGTGGAGATTTCAGTCCATAATCAGCTGACTCCAAGGCAGGGGGGCATGGCACAGTGGGAACACTTCAAGGCAGAAGGCACAAAAATCAGCCAGAGCAAGAGAGGGAAAAAAGCAAGTCTCTTTTATTCTTTTATATTGTGCACACACAGGTCACTTCCTTCTAGAGCCATTGTAGCACTCAAAAAATCTCTTTGCCCCCTTCTTGCACAGGATTGGGATGTTTACAAAGTAAGAATTCTGACTCCCTGCTGAGTCTCTTAATTAAACTTCTAAATTTCTCAAATTGACACAATGTATCAACCATAACAGGCAGTGCCAATCTAATCAGTGAAATGATCCAGCAATCATTCACACTTAATCCCAGCACCCTTAATTTCAGCATGCTCTAAGAATCAAGTCACAAACACTAGATATAGCTTTGTCTAAAAAAGCCCATCTAAATATACATATAGCTTTGGGGGGACATTTACACACAAGACATAACACCTACCTTTTATAATATATATTAAATCTGTTATTCTAATAAGCCCTTACAAATAAATAAAAAAGCCTAAAGAGCTATATTTTTATTTAGAAAAATAAGAAAAATGAAGTTATAACAGTAAAAAAGATAAATGAGTTATTCCACTAGTAGTTTAAGAGATGTTGGTAGTTTAATTTAATCTCACTGGTCAATGTAGGGAATCCAAACATAGGAAGGAAGCAGAGTGAATTCTGATGTCTTATCCTATTATCCTTTAAATAGGATAAGCAACCATTATGTAGCGATACTCATTAACTAATACGATAATTATATTTCAACTGAGAAACAAATCTTAAGATGAGTCATGTAACCTATACCTATGAATTTAGCTTTAGAAAATATACAGTATTTATCTTTGAGAAATGCCTACACTAAATAGATGAGGTATGATTTTCTGACTACAGCTGATTTCTTTATTGAAATATATCATTTTCAGTATGAACATGACTGCTACAATATTTTGTGTTTCTGATGATTTCATTTTCATAAATTCCTCATCTTGTTTCATTGATATTCCTCTTTCATTCACAAGAGAATACTGATTTGCTAATTTAAATTTCATCTCAGGATATGAGCTCATTACTCTAAATATCAGTTCATTGGTTTGTCATCTCAGTACATGTTTATAGTCATCCTTACCTAATGTCTTGGTTATTTTTCTCTCATTGCTGAGACAAAATACCTGATACCCAAAATGAAGGCAGGAAAGGTTTAGTTAGTTTACAGTTTTTGGAGATTTCAGTCCATACGCAGCTGGTTCCAAGGCAGGGTAACCAATCACAAATGCTAGATTCAGCCACCTCCATGATTACAAGAGGCTTTGGGGGGACATTTAAACAAACCACAACATTCCATTCCCAGTCCCCCAAATACTAAAGTATATTATTTATGCAAAACATATTTGGTCCATCTCCAAGAGTTGCCAAAATCCTAACAGTTTCAGCATTGCTGAAAAGTTCAAGTTCCAAATCTCCTCTGAAATATAAGCAAACTCTTAGCTCTGAGTCACTGCACAAATGAAAATGCTTCCAACATTCAATGGCACAAGAGAGACATTACCATTCCAAAAGGTACAAACAGGAGGATAGAAACCATTGAGACCAAAACAAGTCTAAAATCCAGCAGGACAAACATTAAATTCTATAGTTCCATGTGGAACATCTGAAGCGATCTGGTAAGCTGTGAGCTCCAAAGGGCTTAAATGGCTTTGCCCTGACAGCATTTCTTGAGACTAGCTCCCATGGCCTCTCTTAGAACTTCTTCACTCCCTTGTTGCAACTTTCCTTAGATGATACACATGTCTGACTTTTCCAAGCTTCTGGGGTCTCCACGGCACCTTTGGCATCTCAGTCACAGATTCACACACTGCACTCTCAGTAGCAAACTCCCTGACCTGACAGGTCTTCTTAATCAAGGAGGAAGCTGCTTCAACCCACAACTCTTGCAATCTCCCTGTACCTAAACCCAGTGCCAAATGGATGATGCCAAAGTCTGCTGTTAGCTGGAGCAATAACCATGTTTTGCTCTCTTTGGGCTGTAGGAGTTGAGTGTCTGAATCACTGAGCACTCTGAATCCAATTCCAAGGAAAAGATTCTTTATGCTGCCACCATTCTGGATCCTAGTGTGGCTGTTGCCATTCTGGAAATCGGTGCAGCCACCCCTACCATTCTCTTATATTGTACACTGTGGCTTTGTCCACAGGTTTTTCACTTTGCAGTTATGAGGCTAAGGAGAGTGGAGACTTACTGCTTCTTGCACCCTAAAGCTATTTTTTTATATTCTCCTGTTTCTTCCTAGCAATCGAGATCCCCTCATCTCTCTTTATAGTCCACAGTTTTAGTGGAGCTTTCTTTCTGGCCAAACTCACATTTTGAATTTTCCTGTTGTGCTTCTTGTTCTTGATTCCTAACATAAATCTGACTAAAAGGTCCCCATGATAGCAATGCTACCATGTCAATATTCTACTGCCTGAAACATTTTTTTCTAATTAGTCCATTGCCTTTAATATCAGTCTCAGACAAAGTCTCTGAACATGAGCAAAATGCACACAAACTGTTTTCTAAGTCACAACACACATGGTCTGGAGTCCAGAAACCAAGCTGAAACCTCCCGAGGCTGGATTCTACTGGCAGGATTTCGATCAGCTTTCTGGTCTTCTGAGCTCTGACAAGAATCTCTCATACAGAACAGTCTAAGACATCTCAGTTCTAATCTTTCAGGTGGCATCTCTGAGCCTTTTCAAGCTCTTCCCACAAGTCATTTTCAAACACTCTTGAATCACATGAATAGTTATAGTCAAGAAATTGTCCCGCTTCTCTGGAACCAAATTCTGTGCTAGATACTTTTCTCTCATTGCTTAGACTAAATACTAAATTAAGAAAAAAGGTTTATTTGGTCTACATTTTGTAGAGGTTTTAGTCCATAATCAGTTGGCTCTAAGGCAGGGTAGAGTAGTGAGGGGAAAATAGTTCATGGTGGCAGAAAACAGAAAAAGCAATGAGAGGAGGAGAGAAAGACATTTTCCCTCTCTTGCATAGTATGTAGTCTACCAGCCCAGGGAAGTAGTAGCACTCAAAGTCATAATCTAAGCACTGGACCATGAATCAATCACAAACTGTAGAAGCCCACCCTTATGACTGCCTGATGCTTTGTGAGGACATCTGGATACAAACTGTAACATTTCACAAATACCACATTTGTCACAGTGACTCCCTACAGAAATGAAAATGTATTTATTTAATATGATGTGTGCTTTCCTTTACAAAGGAATACACTGTCACATTAAAAGTTAATGTATTATTCCATATAATACTTTCTTATCTATAGTAAAGATAGATATTTTTCTATTACTAAACTTAAACCTCTATATATTCATGAAGAAATAAGTTGCAATGGAAGTATTTTTGCAACATTCTTCTGTACAACTCATACATGAATTTTTTAAGATTATTTCAATATATGTTCAATACATGTTCACTTTGTAACATAAAAAGTAATATGTTGAATCATTTTTATAATTTCTAACATTACATGTCTTACTCACATTCCTTGTTGCTGGGAAAAAATTCTCACAGCTTAATGGAGAAGTGGTCTATGTTGGTTTATTTTTACAATCCATGGCTCACTGACAGAGGGTAACAGTGGAAGAAACCAGGTCATGGAGCATTCCCATGGAGATGAGGAGGGAGAGAATGAGGGGAGGAGTCATGGAGGGGAACACACAGTACCCTATCAGATCAAGCTCCCAACAGACCAGCTTTTTAGACTGAGCCCCATGCCCAAGAGCAAGTCAGTTCTAGGACCCCTAGGATTCAGTCACTTTCACAAGACCCCCATCTATGAGTTCATGAGGCCTTCCAGAAAAATTGTCAGTTTAAATTGTTGCATTACATAACTCAATACAGTCACTTGGAAAAATGCATATGTACTTATATATGTATGTACTATAATGCATACAAAAGTTTTGAAAATTGTACATTAGTATTTAGGATAAACTAATATTACATAATGGTAAATGGGGTCCATTTCTTTAAGATAAAATTATTAATGTATCTTATTAATTATATTTAACTGCATTTCATAGTAAACATAATCAGATACCTTATCTTTTCTTGTGATTAAACAAAACTAAGTTACTTAGGAAATATAATAGATGATCAAGCAAATTATGATTTTTCAAATGTGTCTTTTTAATTTGTTTCCTATCCAAATATATGTAAAATACTTAACTAAAAAGTGTTGAGTGCTACATAAATAATAAAATTTCATAATTATAAATGGAAACATTTGTATTTGAGTGTACAATTAACATATGCTATCTTGGAAAAGAGAAAAGATTTTTAAGAGTTGGAATCCACATATATCTCCTTTTACATGACATATGCCCATATGATTTGCACCTTGATTCAATTACACATTTGTTCTTTGTGATGTTGTTAACTTTGGGAAATCAATTACAATTAGAATCCAGTTCTACAGATATTTAACTTTGCTAGTCACTGTGCATTGTCACTTTCATACATACCAATGCACTGGTGTCTTTTTATTTAACAAATCAATGCAATGTCTCTCAAACTTACCCTCCTAATAATATGGAAGTTAGGGTGTGCCAAAGCTGGCTGGAGAAACAGACAGGACTTGTCAATTACAAGATCCAAGGATTGTGCCAAATAATTTTCAGGACCATATGTGGAACATTCAGCAGGTTCCCACAAAATGTGGACTGCCTATAAGGAGGCAGTTGCCATGAGGAATCTACTATCATGATTCCTCCTAGAAACCCATTCATTTTTGGTTTTACCTTTTCTTCTTTTGTCTGGCCCAAGTTTGCTCTGCAGAGCCAGGTTTTCCCTTATTCCTTCACCCTGCATTATTTGGGTAAATGTTTGCATCGTCTTTTAGATTGTCTCATTCAATTATTTGTTGGAGGCAAGAAAGGCCTGAAATACTTATAATTGGTGAGCTAATTCTAAATGAATTATGCAACTACATCAATGCATAGTTGAAGCAACACATCTCCTTTACTGTGTTTTCTATTGTTTCCTGTGTATTTCTTCTTTCTGTGTCATTAAGGATATTTATCCATATATTGTACCAGTCTCACATTCCTTTCCTTATATATGGGTAATTCTAAGTAATACTTATTAAAAATATGCATAAAGCTTAATGTAAGTGAGTTATTTCAAAACAGTTAATGCTCATCTACTCAGCATCAATGTATTCTGCACACAGAATTTCTTTGGTAGATAGTCTTGTATTCATCATTATTTTATGTGATATTTGATGCTTTTATTCTGTTGTACAGTATTTGTTTTCTATTTTAAGAAACAAAATGATTTAATTTAAATAATTCCGTCTTAGTACTTTACTTTTCTCCTGTAGTTAATGAAAGTATATGAATGCTAAAAATTATCTCAGATCTGATCCAGTAGGGAAGTGGGAACATGGGTAAGGGGTGAGAAGGAGAGGAAGAAGAAAGAAGAGGAATACAGATGTGCCATGTACAAAACCCTAAAAAGTCCAATCAGTGTAAACACTGTATGCCATAACAAGACCTAAGACAAATAATATCAATAAGTACATAAGGTGATGGGGGAAGCCAAGGGGGAGGGATAGGTGGGAGAAAGGGATTAGAAAAGACAAAACAGAACACAGGCTGTAATAGGTACATGTAACCATGCCCAGGATATTTGTAAACTGGATAAATTTCAAACTCATACTAATAAAAATAATAATATAATTTCTAATTCTTATATTAATTTGTGTGTATTCTTAGATTTTATTTCATGTTAGACACACTTTATACAGATCTATTCATACCTATTGCTAATAATCAAGCTAAAATTGCAGGTCAATTCCTTTCTGATATCTCTGTACCTCTTCTGTCAATATTGAATATGTGCACATAACATGTAAAAAATTATTTCTCTCTCTTAAAAATTTTATTTTAAAATTAGGAAATCATTTATAGCTTTTCACTCAGCATACATGCATAAATATTGTTAATTATTAAAATAATTTGTTAGACTTCATTTTGTTTCTAGTATTACTATATGTAAAATAAGGTGGGACTATATATAAACTTTTGTTGATTCTATAGCTCCCATTTCCTTTCTTAATATGCAAATACATAATGTGTGTTCTTCTAGTCTCAGGACCCCAAAACAGGGTCAAAACAGCTCCATTGTCTTCTGTTTACTTCTGACTCCTTTCTCTAATCCAGCCTACCAACTTTCAATCTCCATCACTGGGAAAAAAACTCTAATTTTCCCTTTATCATCTATAATTCCCTTTTATGGCTTTCTTAAGTACCTTTGGGCAAAAGAGTGTTATATGTGAAGCATCTGAATCCATGTTTATTTGAAAAGTATCTTTATTTTGCCTTCCACTGCTATGACTGACTAAGTATAGCACCGTGGCTCACAACTCATTTTATCTAAGTGCTATGGAGACTATACTCATGATTTCTAGACAGCATATTTTCTGATAAACTGTCTCATGTAACCCCTAAGTCACATTTTGTTTTTCAAAAGTGACCTTTTTATGACTTCAGATTCTTGAAATTTCACAAACCTGTTCTTCATGTAGATCTTTTTTCATTCCTTACACTTCCTTGGGAGTCTCTGCACATTTGAAAAGTAGCACATTTCTTGCTGGCAAATTTGCATCTATTATTTCTTTTATTGCTTGTCTCTCTCACGTTTTCCCTCATCTCTGATTCCTGTGTGTGCCTTTGCCTGTTGGCTTAAGGACTCTTCTTTAAAAATCTGTTATGGCTTTATCACACTTTAAAATATTTTCTGTCTTCTAATTCTAAGGGTATGAAAATTCACTAACAATTTTCCACCTCAAATCTTCACTAGGATTCTACTCTGTTCTCAACAGAATTAATACAGCAACATTCTAATATTCTGTTTGTCCTGACATTAATTAGGTAAATTTTGTAAGGACAACTCTATCATTTTGTTACTCTAACCTGAACTTGATCTTTCCTTTTTATAGAAATTACAGTATTTCACTACTACAAAAATATCTTTAATTAAATCACTAATTACAATGTAAAATAAATATTATACAATAAAATCAGGTAAGATCATATAAAATCAAGTATATCTCTTTAGGCTTACTTTTAAAGTCCTTGATTTGAAAATATCTAAGTACTTAAATTATTAGTGATTCTTTTATGTAACACTGTCATTATTATTCTGGGATCTTTCTTCTTACACAAAAGACATTCTAACTTTATTTTCAGTTTTAAATCATGCAATAATTTCATTTGATCATGGCCCATTAAACATGCTGTTCTGGAAGACTTTATCCTTTCTTACTATTCTTCACTTGATTGACTCTTCTAAATCCCTCAACTCTCAGTTTAAAAATTACTTGTCCTAGAGAATAGGTTCTAATGTTCTTTAGTCTGGTTAAGTGTCTTGTCCACTTGCTTTTCTAGCATTCTGTAGTTTTACTAATATCACACATAGGAAACTATATTGTAATGACTTCATTTCTCCCCAGGAAATGTGGCCATCTTTCTCTTTCTGCATCTAGAGTAAAACATAAAAATCACATGAAATGAGAGATATTTTTCTTTCCTTCTTATATGTCATACCATTGGTTGTTTATTAGTTACAATGTAAATAAGTTACATTCTTAAATCATATGCACATAATACAAATGAAGAGAATAAGAGTCCCTCTATCTCTAACCATATTGTCTAGGTTACTCTTCTCTCCTTACTGGGACAAAATTCCTGACACCTAAAATTAAGCAAGGAAAGGTATATTTAGCTCCCAATTTTAGAGGTTTCAGTCCATAATCAGATGACTCCCAAACAGGGTGGCATGACACAGGGGCAACACTTCAAGGCAGCACAAGACAGCAAAAATAACAAGAGCCAAAGGTGGAAGAGCAAGCCTCTGTTTTGCCCTTGTATTATATGCAGACACCCCCTGCCAAGTCAAGGATGAGTTTAGCCTCAAAAAACCTCTGTGCCCCCTTTTTCCTCAAGATAAGGATGTTTACAAAGTAAGGACACTTGCTTCTTGCTGAGAGGATTAGTTAATCTTCTGAACTTCTCAAATTCACACAGTGTAGCAGCCATAACAATCTACCTCTTGCAAACTTGGCAATAAGACTCTTTTTTAAAAACAGATTTCCAATTACAAAGTTATGCTTATTCTTACATTAGGACCGTAACATTCTTTCCTTGACTCCAAAAAGACTTATGCACATTCTTTTTTGCAAAAGGCATTTAGCCCATCTGCAAGGTGCTGAAGTCCTTTCATTGCTGAAATGTCCAAGTCCCAAGTCTCCTTTGAGGTGTGTCAAATTTTTAGCCAAAAGCCCTCTACAAATGAAAAATTAAATACTTCCAGCATTCAATGACACAAGATAAACATTTTCTTTCCAAAAGATACAAAAAATGTAATGCAAAGCATTCAGACCAAAGCAAGCCAAAAGCCAGCAGGGCAAAATCTTAGAGTTCCATATCCAGCATCTGAGACAATCTGTGGCATATTGTAAGCTTGCATGCAAGGCTCCACTTCTGGTGAATACAGCTCCCATGACTTTTCTTTTAACCTTGCTTTGCTCCTTCCTTGCAGCTTTCCTTAGATGATCCACATTCCTGGCTTTTCCAAACTTCTGGGGTCTGCACTTCAATTCACCTTTGCTTTCACACTCACATCATCACACACTGCCCTCTCAGAGGCACACTTCTTGGCCTCCCTGGCCTTCTGAAATCAAGGTGGAAGTCTTTTTAATCGCATAATTCTTGCGTTCTGCATGCAGTTAAAACCAGTACCATATAGATAATGCCAAGGCCTGCTGCTAACTGAAGCAGTAGCCTGGCTTTCTTGTCTCTTGGAAGTGGGAGTCAAGTATCTGGATTGCTGGGTGCTCTGAATCCAATTCTGAAGAACAAATTCTCTATGCTACCACTATTCTGTCACCAGGTACAGCTGCTGTCATTCTGGAACTTGATACTCTGTGGTTTTTTCCTTAAAGCAAAGTTTTTCACTTTTGCAGTTTTGAGGCTGCAAAGGGTGGAGACTTGCTGCTTCTTGTGATACCTTCAGGCCATGTTTCATATTTTCCTATTCCTTCCCAATAATCATGATCCAAACTGTATCTTTGAAGCCCTCAACTTTACTGGAGTTTCTTGTCTGACCAAACTCACAGCATTTTAAATCATCCTGCTGGGCTCTTTGCTCCTGATTCTCAACACAGATCTGACTAAAATCCTGAACACCAGCCATACCACTGCCTCAACATCCAAATGACTTAAATTTTTTTCTGCTAGATGAATTAGTCCATCATCCTTAATCTCAGTCTCAGGCAAATTTTCTGGACATGAGCCAAATGCACAAACTTTTTGCCAAGCCACAACACACATGGTCTGGTGTCCAGCAGCCAATTCATTCTTTTTTTCCAGCAGAAACTTTCCAAATCTGGCTTTCACCAGTAAGATTTCTACCAGCTTTCCATTCTTCTGAGCTCTGATGAGAATTTCCCCTACAGAACAATCTAAGGTGTTGCAGGTCTATTCTTTCAGGCAACCTCTTTTAACCTTTCCGAACTCTTTCCACAAGCCATTCCCAAAATCCCTTGAACCGCATGGTCAAGTATAGTCACAACAATGATCCTAATGCTCTGGTACCAAATTCTGTCTTGTTTACTTTTTTTCATTGCTGGGAAAAAAATACCTAACACTCCAAGTTAAGGAAGGAAAAGCTTTATTTAGCTCTCAGTTTGTGAAGAGTTCAGTCCACAATCAGCTACCTTCGTGGGAGGGTAGCATGGCAAAGGAACAACACTTTAGGCAGCAGAAGACAGCCAAAATAGTAAGAGCAAAAGAGTGAAAAACAGTATTTTTCCTCCCTTTCATTGTATGCAGACCACTGTCACTCACAAAATCTCTGTGCCCTCCTCTCATGCAGGATGAAGATGTTTACAAAATAAGGACCCTGGCTCCCTGCTGAGTCACTTAGTTCAACTTCTAAACTTCTCAAGCTGACTCAAAATGTCAATCATAACACATATTAGCATGTGCACATGAATAATTCAATGAAATAGAGATAGTGGAATTTATTTTCCTCTACCTGTATATATTTTCTACACGTTATTCAGATTAAAATTTTCAAATACATTGTTAACAAAGTATTGATGATAACAGTACTAGCCAAACCACACTATATAGTATATTGTACATTATGCTATTACTACAAAGATGGATATTATAATATTTGAATTCATGAAAGATTTTTGGTGGGGGGAAATATTATAATTTTCATTATATATTAACAAAATCAAAGCAAGAACAAGGTGTTACACACAAGATCATAACTACTGATTTATGTGGGAATTAAACTCAGTTTCTCATATAAGTTAAATATTCTTTAATTTATACTGTGCTTTTTAATTTCTCTAATGTCAGCTATGTAAACCATAGGAAGAAATTACAAGGCCCCCCCCAAAAAAAAGGAAAATATAATTTGGGGCTGGGATTTAGCTCAGCAGCATAAGCACCTGCCTAGAAAGGGGGAGGTGATGAATTCATTCCCCTGTAAAAAAAAAAAATTACAACAGATAACATATTTTTCTTCATTAGATAAACACACAAGAGGCAGAGATTTTATTGGTTTTCAGTGAGTGAAAAGGGGCAACTGAATAAATACCAGGTTGTGACCAGTTTTAATACCTGTGCCTTATATATCACTTGCATATTATAGATATAATGAAATTTTCTTGTTACAAAATACCAGATTGTGGCCTGTATCTTATATATGACTAGAACATTGCAGATATAACACAATTTCCATGTTTCAAAATGTGCATCAGTTCCATTAAACTGATTTTTCCACAAGCTGTGCACATACTGCACATGCCAAAATTTGAAAATCATGATAGGCACACTCGAATGAGCTTAATAAAACAGTCTAATGACTGGATATGCTAAGTTCCGTGAATACACTGCTTTAAACACCTCCTATATCATTTTTATCATTGCATTTTGTTTGTACAGCAATTTTACACAAGAGAAAATTAATAAATACAGAATAATTAAATTACCACTGAGTTTGGAGACATACACATAGAATTGTCTAGCTGTTTAAATTACTTAACTTTCCCAGAATTGCTTCGTTATTTGTGAATAGTGCATAAAAATACTAAGTCATCAAGGCAGTTATATGAAGTACTCTTAGTCTTAAAAATAAGTCAATTATACTAATCACTAGTAAAATTATTTATCATATGTTTCAATATCATAAAATCACATAGGTCTTCTCAGAAGAAAAATGTACACTAAGATAGTCTTATTATTTAATTTTTCTTTGCTTTGATATGGGCCTTGTAATTTCTTGTACTAAAAGGTAAAACTTTACTAAATTTTAATTCCAGTAAAATAACTTCTTTCAGAGTATTTGTGTGTTTGTGTGTGTGTGTAAGTTTGTGTGTGTGTGTATGTGAAAGTAATGTATAGTCTTTCACCTAACAGGATATTCATAATATATTCATTGATATATATGTTTCAATAAATATAAATCATTTAATGTATAAAAATACATTCTGAAACTGTTCCAATAATTCCAGGGTTACCTTGAAAACTTCTGTAATTTTCTTACTGCTCAGTAAGACAGTACAAGGCTGATGAGGTTTTTTTTTTAAACCGTTTTCCCATTCCATGAAATATAAATAAATTATTTGCATTTGTTTATAATCTTACTCATAATTAAATTCTACCAGGCGTAGAATTTCTCTTTAAGTTAAAACTTTTTCCATATTTTTGGCTATGCACTTAATTATTCATTAAAGTAAGGGAAATTGTGCAAAAACACGTACTATTGAGGAAAAAAATGAACAAATTGAGTTACTGTGAAGAGAGAATATCCACCAGACAAACTCTTTCAAGTAATTTAATAATACAGAGAAAAACTCAACAACAACCCACTGGTGACACCTTTAAGCAGAATTAACACTGTACCGGACAGACAACCTCTGAACATCATCTCTTTTATTACACTGTCATACTGTTGTGTCAAGAAAGATCTTGCTTGTACTTCTTTGTAATGCAGTTAGGAAAAGAATAAGACGAAGGTCATCTCTAGAGAAATGGAAGAGCAGTGGCATAGGAAAGGTGATGGGAAAAGCATGGAGTTGCAAATAGCCTGTTGAAACTATCAAGGGCTAATAATATTCTTTGGCAGCTGAGATTAGATTCTAATTTTGTTGCTACAATTGAAAACCAAAAATTTATTCACAGTAAAAGGTTTTGTTTGAAGTCAATTTTTAAAACTACTTATTTACTATGGGACAGTTACCTTTTATTCTAGATAACTGTTAGGAAACTAACATATCACAAGTTTTATAATGAAGAATGATAGTGTATAAATTAAAGTGAGTGTTGAGCTTAGCATTCACTTTAACTCAAGAACAAAAATGGAAAAATGGGGAATTTTGAGTCTGTGAATTTTGAAATATGCATATCTGTAGATGGTAAGTTCAAACATTGGATTTGGGATATTTTATCGATAGTTTCTAATTTAATCTTTTATCAGAAAATGGGACTTATTACACTTTTTGTAATGTTAACTTAGTTGGTGGTTAATGAATAGTTTTATATACACCTCTTGTTTTCAGAAGAGAACATGTGTTATTCTTCATTTTTTGTAATGTATTTCACCTTTTGTCTATTAAATTTAATTTATATTTCTAAGCATATTTTATTGATATCTTATAAGCAACTTATGGTAGTAGAGAAACCAATAGAAGATTATATTTCAGAGCAACAGGAAACAACAGAATTTGTGAATTTCACATTTTTGTGATATTTTCCAAGTTAGTGGCAAACAGAATCCTGACATGAGGAAGAAGAAATTTACAAGAGAAGAAATCATCTTGCATTTAAGTGGTTGAATTATAATAATGCATGTTGAAACAAAAATGAGTTTAGGAACATGTTTAGTACATTTAAGGAAACAGAGTAACCGATACTGAAAGCAATATGTTTTTTAACTGTTTTTCAACAAATTGTCAGAAAAATTTAAAAGTTTCCCAATCAAATATTTAATGCAATAATAATTGTAATTTAAAATTTGTGCAACAATATGGATACTGGAAAAAGTCTTTTTCATAAATAATTTCATTGAATTTCATAAGTGAAAAATATTAATTAAATTTGTCTTTAGGAAAAGCATGAAGCAGTTATTCAGACAAAACAGATTATGTCAAAATATTTTTTAGTTTGAAGAATGCCTTAATGTGAGGAGAAAAGTGGATAAAAAATAGTATAAAAGAAATAATAGGACATCAAGATTAGAACAAGAAAGTTATCATAAGTCTATTTGTTTTTACCAAAAAGTTATAAAAATGACTGTTATAAGTATTACATTTACAAATACACTAACAATACCTATTCCAAAATAAGGCACAAATTCCTCTGGCAAAGTAGATAAAAAGAACATAAGGTTATCACATATTAGAGAAACATTGTAACACCAATGTTACTTAAGAGAAAAATCTTATGATTGTCAAAGAAAAACCTAGAATTTATGACAGCAAACTTCTTGACATTAGAGCTGAGGGCAGACATTAGTGGAATCATACTGTGAAATGACTGACAATAATTGTCATTGCTGAATTATACATGCAGGAAAAATTTCTGTTGTCATCAAGAATAAAATGAAAACATCTAAATGCAAACAAAGCTAGACAATGAATTATCAATGAATTTTCTACAGAATCCTCAAACAAGACAACTTAAAATACTGAAATTAATCAAAGGCAAAGAAGTTACAAATATTTGTAGGAATTTAAGGAAATTATTTTGTGCAAAGTGACACTGTTTTGTTTGTTGTTATCTTAAAAATATATAATTATATAGAACATCGATTTTTGTATGTGCTAATTACATGATTTATTTAGTTCTTGGGTTGTGAAAAAAATGAAAAAAAATTCAAGTTATTTTAATATTTGAAATTAAATGTGCATGTCAATATTTAAAATAAAATTACTTAAGAATGCTATATAGAATTTCAATCTTACAAAGAAAAATTTAATTTTCTTTTTATTTTTGTACCTATGCATGGATGTCTGTTAAAGTTTTTACATTTTGCCTTAGTGACTATTTGATTTTTTTAAAAAGTCACTTATTTGTATATGTCAGGAAAGAAAAATTTGTGTGAGTAAATAGGAATGATGTGTTTGAATGATGCAGCCAAATAACCTTGTTAAAATGACAAAAGCATGAGTCCTTCAGTACTGTTGGAAAAGATGATCAACTTTAATGAAGTAGAGTTTATTTTCCCAGCAAATCATTGATATTTAATTTTATATAAAGTATATTATAGATATTAGATGTGTAAATTAAATAAGAAAAATAGAAAGATTTTAGTTGATGTAGAAACAAATCATTTTATAAATTCCAAATGTTCTTCATTATAAGAAAATTAACATATAACATAAATGAAGTCATGTACCAGAAATTGCACTAAGGCTTACTTTTGGAGAGCTTGTGGTGAAATACTTCAAGTCCTGACATAAAACAAATTCCAACCCATATTGATGTACCTTGGAAAATTTCCTTTCAAAATCAATGGAGAAATGAGATACTTACAAAGGAAAACTAAAGCAGTTCATGACCATAAAACCAGGTGTCCAAAATGTTGCAAAGAATATTTTAGAAAGAGATGACAAAGACCATAATTCTAAGAACACCAATAGAAAGAATCCACCAAGCAAGGCAAGCAATTAAACAGAGGGGGAAAACAGGGAACCAGCAACAGGAAAAGCAATATGACAAGGATAAGCTAATACATACTCATCATGATCATCATTGTAAATAATCTGAATTCACCAAACCAAAGTAACAGACTAGCAGAATGGATCAAAAAAGAAGATCCAAAAAAGGGCTACATATAGGAAACTCATTTATCTCAAAAATAAATCCATAGATTGAAAGTCAGAGAATGGAAAATGATACTTCATGTGACTGGAGCCCCAAAATAGGGATACTAGCCTATTTGCAGACAAAGTGAACTTCAAGCCAAGACTGGTTAAAAGAGACAAAGAAGGTCACTGTATACTTGTTAAGGGAAAACTTCAAGAGAAAGGGATAAAAATCATAAATATATATTCACAAAATGGGGGTGTACCCAACTGTATAAAACAAATAATAATGGACATGAAAAATCAAGTAAGCACCAACATGATTGTCATGTAAGACCTCAATGCCCATTGTCACAAGTAGACAGATCAACTAAATGAAAAAAACTAAATTAATGTTGATTTCATGGAGATTTTTAACTAAGCACTGATCTTCAGAAGGTTGGGCAAGATTAAGAATTTTCTGCAATTATTTTTTACCAGAGATGAGTTCTTTTTGTAATTTGATAAGTAAATGCTCTTTAGTAGGTTGCTAATAGGGAACAGCAATTGTGAACTTGTGAACCATCTGTCTGTCATACTATGTAGTCTGTGACTGCTGACCATGTATTCGGGAGCCTAATTCCCAGTGAACTCAGTGGAATTACATGTATGTTCCTGACCATGCAGGTTGTATGCCTGTGTATTGACAATAGCTGATGAATTCCAGATTTGTCTAGCAAGAGATAACTTCAGTGACATAAATTTCAAGATGGTTGTGAGAGTTGTGGGATGTTGAAATTGTTCTGCAACCAGACTATGAATGGAAGAACCTTGTGTCTTCTGTGGATTCCTGCATAATGAATCACTACTCAGTTGCACAAAGACTATATCATAAATACATTGTTAAGAGAATGAGTTAAAATGCTTCAGAAGTTTTCCCAATCAAAGTGACTTTAAGTATTTAGCAGCATAATAAATGTACTTAAATATTTTTATTTGCTTACATAAACGTATAAAATTGGCATGTAATTAATCCTTAACTGGGAGTAAAGGTCAAAATTATGAATCATTTGTTTTCATCTAGCCTTTATGTACAATCTATTATTTAATATTTTACTTCTTAAGGGTAGAGTTCATAGTATGAAAATTTAATATTTTAAAGCCCAGAAAAATGTAGTGTAAACAGGGGAAATGACATCAGCAAATTTTGTTCTATTTGTGTTTTCAACTCTCTATAATAGATGTGGATTTTTATAGACAGAGCTTTTGAGATGTACTTGGCAAATTCCTAAGCTCCCAGAATCTATAAAACCATATTTCTATGATTAGACTTTATCAAGAATTGCTTAGTCTCATGCCTCAGGATGCTGGTAGCCAAAAAAAAAAAAAAAAAAAAAAAAAAAAAAAAAAAAAAAAAAAAAAAAAAAAAAAAAAAAAAAAAAAAAAAGAGAAAAAGTGAAAAAATCTGCTCAGAAGCAGATTTACAGCAGTTTTAGAATACTAGTTCTGCTTTCTACCTCTACTTTCTGCCTTTCCTAAGCACTTAATCAGAGACCATGATAAGGACTCATCTATATTTTGACTTTTAGATTTCACCATTACATCAGTGACAAATATAATATGCCTATGTTACAAATTAGGACACCAAAGCTAGCATGGTTTAAAGATTTAGTCCAAGGTGACACAGCCAGCAGAGGTGATTTGAAGTCCTGGAACTGAGGTCTATTTGATTGTAAAGTCTCTGTCATCAATCACGGTGCTACACTGTCGTAGTACATGCATTCCCATATTTTGACCAGCTGTATTTTAACTGTTTCAATTTTAACCATGTATTTCTATCTAGATTTCAAATGCTAGTTTGATTTATTTTTTCATAATCTCCACAAAATGAGTGCACACTTCAAGAAGTAAATTTTAAAATCATACTTGAATGCTATATATTCTTAGGCTTTGCTTATCTCAGAATTTGCTTTTATTTTATTTATAAAATGTTTATCCTAGAGTTTAATACCTTATAAGTTGAAGTTTTCAAAACAACATATTGTCCATTATAAGTAACAGTCCCATTACTATAAAATACCATTTATTAATATTGAATAATTAGAATATTGCTGTTGTACAACCACTATTCATAGTTTTTGCTTTCACATTTGCTTTGATTTCATGTTTTATGATGTTTTTCTGCCCTGTGTGATGTACAAAGAAAACAATTCCAGGAGTCACCATGTATTCTTATTATTTTTCTTAAAAATTATTATAATTTAAATGCATATTTTTATGTAAAAATAAATTTTTACAATTTGAGTGCCTACTTCTATATAAAACTGAAATTATCTAATTTCTTAGCACCTTGAATTTTTTTCATCTGTTCTTTTTACTGCTTCAGAGAACTTGTAAATTTTGAAACATTTTTTACACCTGCAGTTTTAACTGTTGAATTTTCCTATATTCACTGCAAGTTTTTATGACATTCTGTGTAAACTGGTAGAATTTAAAAGTTCTTGTAACAGTATCACAGTATGCTAGCAATCTCTGCTGTAAGAGGCTTTATTCATACAAAATTGTCACTTGCTCTATCCTTAATTTCGTAGACCCTGACTTTATATCACGAAATACATGGATTCCATAAAAATCTAGAATGACAGTACTAAAAAAGCATTCAAACAAGATAATTAAATAGTAAAATTAAAGTGGAACATTCTATACCTGCTTGCCAAAATCCATACTGAATACTTAGTATTCATAGCACAAAAAGCATGTCACAGTGGATGCATCAATGGTAGGCCCGTTGCTCTGTCTTTCTTCTTTCATTGATATTTGGTCTAACAATTGACAAATGTGTGAGAAAAGTAAAAGTTTTTGATTGAGCCAAATTATTGAAATCTTTAAAAAAGAATTAAGTGTATGAAAATTAAAAATTAATATCAAATCATGCCCTGTGGCAAATACATCTATATGTGTTCCGTAATACCAGTTATCATCCCAACGTAAATGTACATATATATATATATATATGTATATATATATGTATATATATATTATAACTGTGTTCTTTTATGTGAGTTAATTTTAAGCTGTAAAATATTTTTAACTTATTTAACAAGATGTTCATAACTTATTAAATGATGCAAGTGAAAGACAAAGTAAAAAATGAAAAGATTCAATAAATTATAAAGACAATCACAAATAAAAAGACAACATTAATTATCCCACTAATGCTATTATATTTTAACGTGGAAGAATAAGGTTAAAGACACACAAAGCCCTTTTTTTTTATACTAGGAATTGAACATAGTGCTGTAAGCTGTATACACTGATCTTTGTCCGCTTTTTCCGTTGAGGTAGAATCTTGCTAAGCTGTCTAGGTAGGACTGCGCTTGCACTTCTCCTGACCCCACCTCCCGGATCTGGGATTTCAGGCATGCAGCAGCAGCTTGTCTTCACACTCAGCGTTTTCATACAGTATTGTTCTATGCAGAAGTACTTTTCCAGTTTACGTTTTCTAAGATTTCTTTAATGAAATTATTTGGCATTGAACAAATTCTAGGCTTCCTTCATTCACCCCCTTCAGTGGTTTTCACAAGGAACATAGAGATGTACAGAAACCCAGGTCAGGACAGGTGATGTCCCTGAGCACCGCACTCCCACCTCTCACTGCAGACTGACTTGGTTGGAATCAGACTGGGGACTTGCAGATCATTGCAAATGTTTAGCAAAAGCCCAACTGGTTCTTATGCTCAGGAGGATGAGTAAACGTGGATTATAGGGTGTGGCAGCTACATGTGAACTCGGCTCACTTTACCACAGGCTCAGCTGGTGGTTCACACTCAAAAGCCTTCAGCATGCTCCAGATCTCTTGCTCCTGTTTACTTCACTTTGTGTTAAACATAGGACACTATAGTGAATGCATTTATGTGCACAAACCCCCAATTCCTCATTGCAGTATTCTGAAAGTCTACACCTGGACTGAAGCATTTACACTGGATGAGTTAAAGAAAATCCTAGTCTGATGTATAAAAATTCCCCTTGTCAGAATCCAGGTTCCTTTCATTACTCAATCACGAACCTTATTCATATAAATTCTACCCAGACTCCCCCCAACTGCCTTTTTAGCAAGGACACTGCTTCCTAGCATCTCCCTATTTTTTAGGGGAAACTGTTTCTGATATTTATTTACTAAAATGCTACTTATTGTACCAGGTGAGACAAAGAATCTTTTTATAAATGTAGTTAACTTAATAATTTTTTTTTGCCAGTCACTTACAAATGCTAATATATGTTAGGTGCGTTGCATGTGTGTTTGTGTATATTATGTTACAAGCTGCGTTTCTTCAGGCACAGGACTCTTCGTTGTAGCCCTTGTAATGTTTTGCCCTTTGCTGAGTTTTTGTTCTTAATTTGTAGAATTAGTTTACATTTTCATGGTCTTACCACTTTGTGTGTGTGTCCATTGAAATATGACAGTTGTCCTTATTGACATCTATGCTAAAAATATTTGTCCTTTCTGTATCTGGCTTTCATACCTAGCTGTCACCTTAAAATTTGATTCACTTGGGAGGAAGTATTAAGTTTGGACTAAAATATAATTGTGATTATTACACTCCAATTGGTCATTTCAGAGATATTATGTATTCTATGTAGTATGTGTGTGTGTGTGTGTGTGTGTGGCAGGGGGGCCTTGAACCCTGGCTCTTTGCACTGAGCTATTTTCCAAGCTCTGTTATTTTCTGAGACTCTGAATCACTAATTGCTCAGGTTGGAATCTACCAGGCTTGTGCTACCAGAAGTGGGTAATTAAATTATGCATACATTTTGGTAACATCTGTTATTTCAAGATATGTAGCTGTTGGATATGCTAGGGGTGTGTTTCCTTGTGCATATTTCCATGACTTCCTGCCTGATAGTAGGAGCCAGGATTCAGGCTCCATTCCTTTCCTTTTTATTCTGGGGTACTGGGAAGAGAGTCCTGGACACCCACACACCCCTGAACCCTCTGCCACTCCCTATGCATATTTTACACAGATTTAAACACACAGACCCCTCTCATCAGTAGACAAATGAGGAAGGAGGCTTAGTGAGGCCTGGTTCTTGTCACCAACGTGAGTGTTACGGTGCTGTGTAACTGTGTTATTTCCGCCTAGCTGGAAACACCATGAGTTCTTGCATTGTGTCTGAGGAAACACAGAGGCAGAAGTACTGTGGAGCAGGACCAGGGTGGGGAGGGAGGGATAGGCTCTGGGAGGGCCTTTTCTCAGCACAGCTGTCCAGGTGTCCCTAGGGCCCTGCCCCCTCCCCGAGGCCCCTGTGGACCAGGGATGAGAGTTTAACCACCCCATCCCTTGAACCCAGTTGCTCTACTTTAGATCCAACAGAAACCCAAACTCACAGAGGCTCACTGGGATTGGGAGGCAGAGTGAAGTCAAGTCATGTGTTCACAAAGCTATTTTTTAATGTAAATATTTATGCATGATGAATGTATCATGGATAGGTTACAAATAACATGCAGATCAAATCCCTTGGAAATGCAGAGAGTAGTAACTAAAGATTAGTTATGGTTTATATTTAGCTGTCCTCCAAAATCCCATGTGCTCATTGATGGGACTTTTGGGAGGTGACTGGACCATGAGGACTTGATATTCATTGGTGGATTAGTGCACTGACATGTTCACAGCTAATTGTGATGGTGGGAGACAGACTGCTCTGAAGAGGCAGGTTCCTATGTGAATTAATGGCGATTATCTCCCCTTCTGGCTCCCTCCTTGTCTCTCCTTCCTGGAAGCCATGCTATGCTGTTTTGGAGCTGGTTAAAGTAAACCCTTCCGCCTTTAACCTGAATATACTGAGTATTATGTGCCAGCAACTAAGACAAGGGATAGGAGACGGGAGAGTTTTGTAAACAATGTTGTGACTTACAGTGTCAAATAATAAAACATACTAATATCATGAACAAATAGGTTATGTTTGTGTCCATTTGAATATATTTGTCAATATTTTCTTTAGATATATAATTTATAAACCTTCATGTGTTAAAACTCCCATTTAAATACAAGCTATGATTATATTATAGTATTCCAGTAAATTACATATAGAATTAATTACACATATTTTCTACCAAAAAGAGAAACTATGAAAATTACAAAAGACAACATTTTCTAATTTTACATCAGATTTAATTCCAGGTCATAGTGGTAAGTGTAAAGAGACACCAAAAGCAATCTCCTCCACTCCAGGTTATTTCTCACCTGTATGGAACTGGCAGCCCAGTTTTCTCTTGTAATCAGGATCAGTTACCTAAAAGACAAAGTAGCTGTCTCTTCTCACAAGTTCAGAAAGTTGCTGCCACCTGTCTGGCATTGTGAGTCAGTCTTCAACATGGAATTAGCCAGCTACATCAAGGCACTAAGAAACATGGCAAGATAAGAGAATTCCATAATTTTATGTATATTGCCATTCATCATTTGCTAAGAAGTGAGTTCATTGATCAGGAACACTGCTTCTTGGAATATTGTAACAACAAATAAGGCATTTTCCAAATTCACAAGGATTTTTGCCACAAACATTGCATTAAGGGAAGGCCAATACCTCTGCAGAAGATTCTAATCAAGTGAAACAAAGCCTTCTCTTTTTTGCAATGAAAGTGTTGCAATGTACTCAACCTACCAAAAGTGGTTGATTTTTCTGGGAAGTGTTATTATATTGAGAATTTATAGTTGATCCCTGTTGCTGGCCAACTGGGCACTCAGTCAGCAGGAGCAATAGCAGATCAACCTTGACTGGAAGTCTGTGTCACTGAGATGATGTATAATCACCTTCCCTGCTACCATAGAAACTTTGCCTCTCAGTCCTTTGTGCAATGAGAGAAAGGACTCTATGCATTTTGTTATTAGCATGCACTGCTTTGAGGGTCACCTTTTAGTGAATACTCACATGGAGTAGGAAAAAAAGGGGTTTTGTCCATTCAGTGTTCTACTCAGATATTTATTTCCCAGAACTCCTTGTCACCAATATTCTAGTTATGTTCCTTCCAATTCCCAAATCACTCTGTGAAACCACTTGTCAAAGCTCATATGTTAACTTATATTCATACCTCTGTCCGTTTCTCCTTTCAACCAAAATAAACCAGATGTATTGTTCAAAGCTCTGTGCTCTAGAAGGATTTCACTTTACCTAGAGACAGGCTAGGGAGAGGTTATTTCACATTTTTTCATATGTGCACAATGTTCAGAATCATCAACAAAACACAAGTGAGGTAACTACCTAAGCCAATTGATAGTGCAGAGGACACTCATGAGACCAAAGGCTTTAGGCATTCTAAGGCCTGAAACTCTTGTATGTATAAGTTTTGTTTGATAATGAATTTCTGTACATGTCTCACATTGTGGTATGCTGAATCAGACAAAGCCCAGTTCCATTCGTGACAGGCTCCTTAGTTTTAATGACATGAGTGAATTTTTGTTAAGTGTTCAAACTTGATACTAAAGCTCAGTAACAAGCTGAGAAATCTTTCTCAAAATGAGAATAACTACTTGAAAGAGATGCCATGATTTTGCTCTGAAAACCTGTGTTTCTCTCATGATTACATATTGGGATATAAACTGTTTGTCTGTGTACCCTGATACAACAAGCAATGATTAATGTGTCTTTATATCATCAAAGTGCCAAAATAGTTTGTAGAGCAACCTGGAACTGTTGCAAAAACTTCACTTCTGAGCTCTAATTAAAAATAATATTTTTAAAAATCCTTTAGTAATTGGGTTGGAATAGCACACTCAAATGAGGAATGTGCTTCTTCAAAATCCAAAATGGTTCATTCCACATTGTACCTCTTTTTGGTAACCAGGAGATACCAAATAAACTAATCCTTTATCCTAAAAGTCATAAGTTAATATCCCCCACATCAATGGTCCTATAAAAGTTTCAGTAAGGAAAAAGTTCTATAAATTTTTGTTAGATTTATTAAACTACCTGACTCACAGCTATTTTGCCAACTCATTTATAGCAATTCTGCCTCTTACTTTTGCAGCCCAAAGATAATGTAGCATCAAGATAATGGTTTGCAGGTGTTCTTATGGAAGGGAATGCTGTTCAAGGTCCTTGCAGACTAAATCATGACTTAGTCAGGAAAGCAGATTCTGTGCTGGGACAATCCACTTTTGTTTATAACATTCAGCTGAGTGTAAGTAGCTTCTTTTGGTCTTTTGAAATAGGGTTTATTAAAAAATTATTTGCCAGATCAATATCTGCATATCAAGTGACTATGAATGTGTTAATTAATTTGAGCAAATAAATGATTTTTGAAACAGAAGCTGAAGTTACAACCTGGTTCATTTTATAGTAATCTCTTGTTATTCTCCAATCCATCTGTTTTCCTATCAAGCCAAAAAGGTGAGTTGAATTGGATGTGCCAGCAATCAGCATGTTTCTATTCCTTGAGTTGCCTTGCTTCCTCTAGAGATACCATTATTTGCAGTTTACTACATAAGCTTACAGAAACTTTAGTAGATTTTATTTGGCTATTCAAAAACAAATCATCTGAAATCACTGAATAAACACATGTCTCTATACATTATGTGTGTGTTTGTGTGTGTGTGTAACAATATTAACTCAGTAAACTCCAAATATATTAACCAAAATTACATGTTAAGCATTAATATAATCACTAAAGTTTTAAAAATTCTAGAGGAAATATGAGAGAAAATCTTTGCTGAAAGATTACAATTTTTAAAATAGGAAATAGAAAGAATTAATAGAAAAATAATTGTTATATGGGTTTAATACTAAATGAAAGCAAATCTGCAAAATACACTAGTAAAGAAATGAGGAAAAAAAGGAAGAAAAGTCTAAGAGAAAATATCTGCAATTTGTATATTTTGCATTTAGAACATATAAGCAGAGTTGCTGTATTCAGAACATTGGAAGAGTTTAAACCTCAGTGGGAAGAAAATCAGACAGTGATGAAATGGGGCAAATATTTGAATATATAATTTGCACAAGACATAATGGTAAGTGATCATGAAAGAATACTCAAAATATAATTGTTATGGTAATGAAAATTATGCCATATCATTTATTCTCATTGGTTAAAGAAAGTAACAGTGACATGGAGGAAATAGAATTCTCCAATTTTGCTGATGAGTTTATAAAAGACTAAAAACACCGATGAACATAGCTTGAGAGTTTTCTGCAATACTAAATATTCACTTATAATACACTCAGAACTTATTCTTTGAAATATTTAAGAAAAATAAATAGAAACAGATACACAAAAATATACTTGCACAGGAATATACTAAACAATTTTAGTCTTAATGATCTCACAGATGCCTAACTTGATATCCTTCAAACATGAATAACTAATTATTATATTGTGGAGATCTATTGGAAAGTAAATTATGATAAAATACATCAGCATGAATAACTAAAACAAGTTAAATGAAACAAGCCAAGTGTTAAGGATTCTAGAGACTCCATAACATATTATATTATTCACATAAACAGTGAAAACGTTGAATGTAACCTACAAAGCAAAGTGCATAACTTCCTGCTATTATCATGCATTGGATAGAGAATAATTGCTAAGTAATGCAACCCTTTTTGGGTTATGGAAACATTTATAATAAACTGTGATTATAATTCCATGGTTTTTATATTTATTTGTTTTCTGAAGTCAGTTAAAGCAAAGTAACAACTTAAACAAAAATAACACTGAGATTCCATCTCATTCCAAAAGGAATGCCTATCATCAGGAAATCAATCGATAACAAATGCCACAGGTGCTGTGGAGAAAAAGGAATCCTTTGTCACTGTTGGTGACAATGTAGACAGGTGCAACCATTGTGGAAATCAGTGTGGAGAATCGAAAGAAAAAGAGAAAGAAAGAAAGAAAGAAAGAAAGAAAGAAAGAAAGAAAGAAAGAAAGAAAGAAAGAAAGAAAGAAAAGAAAAGAAAGGCTAGGAATACAGGTCCCATTTGACCAGAATTTTTCCAGAAGAATTAAAAACATCATACCATGTTTGAAGCAGCACAATTTTAGTAACTATATCTTAGAAATAACCCAAATGCCTATCAACTAGGGAATAGATAAAAGAAAGATGTGGTAGTTTATATAATGGAGTACTACACTGCTATAAAGAAGGAAAATTTTAGGCTTTTATAGGTAAATGGGTGCAACTGAAGCCTATGCTCAAATGTGAAATAAATCATACTTACCTGTGTAAACCTTATATTTTCTCCCTAGTGTAAGAAACTATAAAAGTAAATAAGATGCAAAATCTAAAATAGATTTTGTGAAAGGGAAAGAAACTTCTCAAAAGGAAGGAACAAATGGGATGAGTGAAAAGAGAAATGAAGGAAAGGAAAAGAAATATATATATATATATATATATATATAATAGCTAAGATAGTTATACTACTGATTTCTTTTAGTTAATTAAAAAACATTTTTTACTTTCATTGTTTGGTAATTTTTTCATGTCTATATCTTGTAATCTGAGCAAATATTTTGAAGATAACAATACACATGTATCAGCCATTGTCAATTTCCTATTGTTTTCAAATTCCCATTATTATTTTTATTGTTCTTTTTCCCTTTAAAATAAAACGGAACAAAAACCAGTGTATCAACATGTGTTGAAGCAGAATATTAAATAATTTCTATCAACAAAATTAAGACATCTGAGATAAGCTTACACCCAAACAAGGACCATGTAAAAGGCTTTTTTTGTCTCTTAAAGTGAGTAGAAATACTAAATAATTATCTTGCTCCCCTGTAAATAGCATGACCTGGGAACAGATAGAAGATGCAAATTCTTAAACAACTATATTTCAACATCTACCAACATTGGCAGAATTTGGCCATATAAACATATCCCAGCTTATCTATCTATCTATCTATCTATCTATCTATCTATCTATCCGTCTGTCTGTCTATCTATCATCTATCTTTACAGACATACATATACATGTGTATACACATATATGAGAATGAAAGAGGGGAAAAAAGTTGAAAGTAAAAAATTCATTAAACTTTTTATTTCTTTTTTTCTTTCTTCATTTTTAGCTTCACCTCTGGCCAGCAGTAGAGAAAATATATAGAATTTGTTATGGTTTCAAAGTATTATGTTGCTAAGTACAAGTTTCATATGTAAACATGCTAAGCAATTGCATCACATTTGTCACTTAGGTCATGCATCACACCATGAGATGAGAATTTCTGCTGTTTCCTGCCCTCCACTGTAACTCTTCCCCTACAATGAATGACATTATTTCTTCATTGAGAAAAATATAATCACATATATATAATATCATAGGGAAGTATCTTCATGCTTCCACTAGAAACATATATTAGCAGATTTGCAATTAGATTGTTATTTATGGTCTTGCCTTGTGTTGTAGGAGATATAGTTCTTTATACTCTGTATTTTTCCACTGTCCTGTGTTCTTGTTCTGTCATAGTGCTTAGTTCCTTCTGCATCATGAAGTTTTTTTGCCTTTTGCTAATCTCCATTAGTGCATAGTTCGTGATCTAAATTCCCTAATCTTAAATAAACTCAAATTTTTAACTAGAAACCACCCTTACTGTAATTTATCTTGTTTTTAAAGTTGCAAATTTATAGAAAGATATAGAAAAAATAAGAATGGCTTAAGAACTACTAATTAAAATATTCTGCATCACATTAGTGAATCTGAAATAAAAAAGGAATGACATATTTTCAGGTAATATAAAAATTACAGAACATGATTTAAATTAGTATAATCCTCAAAGAAAAGAAACTTTTGAAGTGGCTGTTAATCTTTCGTATCTGCACTACTATTTAACTGCACTATCTCCAAATGCTGGAGAGGTAGTATGGAAAAAGAAATTCTTCTATATTTTGTTGGGAATGTAATCTAGTGCAACCATGAAGTATCAGTATGGAAATTCCTAAAAAAAAAAAAAAAAGAAAACTAGAAATATTTCACCCAGATCTTCCTTTTGTATGTATCTTTGCAAAAGAATTAAAGACTGTATGTTACAATGATAGATGTATACCCATGTTTATAGCAGCACAATTCATCATAGCTAAATGTTGGAAGTGGCCGGTATATCCATCAACAGAAGAATAGATAAAGAAAATGTGGTATTTATACACCAGAGAGTACTTTTCTACCATAAAAAAGGATTAGCTTGAGTCATAGGAAATGGATATATCTTGAGATCATAATATTAAGAGAAATGAATTTGAGACACAATCTTAAATATAACATGTTTCTCTTATATAAGAAAAACCACATATAAATAAAGAGCAAGATGAAAGTAATATAATGCATAAATGAGGAGGTAGACCTTTGGCAAAAGAAGGGAATCAAGAGATGCAGGGATGGGAGTGGATGCAGGAGAGAGAGGAAAGGGGAAAAGGAAAAGAATTAAGATGTGTTTTATATGTTAACATATATGAATAAATAAAAATTAATAAAAGACAAAAATTGGTAATATTAAATGCAAAACCCTGTCAGATTTTTCTTGAAAATCCAGATCAGTGTATTTCTTGCTTCTTAATATTACATTTATAGATCAGTTAAATAATTAAAAATTATATCACAGGAGATAATCTCAACATTTGCCAAAGCTACTTCTGATCCTCGCTTCCACATTTCAACAAACTGCATTATCACCTATCGAGCTGTTTAATACAAAACTTCACAAGTCACTTTTCTCCTTCCTGCCAGTACCAAATATACTGGCAAGTCCTGGAGATTCACTTGGGGCTCTAAAAATGTGTTTAAATTTTCTCTTCTTTTTACACTATCCTGAGTCCAAGCTTTCAACTTTGTATTATCTTGACATATTGTACAGAGTCCAAAAATTTCATGCAATTTTAAATTTAGATATTTATCACATTGTCTTACCTAAAGCCATTCCATATCTTCCTACTCTTTAGAAAATTAAAATGATAATATTCATAATTTAGTTTTCTTTCTCAAACATAATTCTTTATGACTGTTTACAGGTATCTAGTACTTATCAGAAAAGAGCATATAGTCTCAATAAATGTATGTTGAAAGAACAAAAAAACTGAAGGGATTAAATAGAAAAATAAATACTATTAATTAAAATATTTTAACATTATGCCAATAAATCTAAAAATACATGGAATGATGCATTTTCTAGGCATAAATGAATGGGCAAACTTTAAGAGTAGACATGTTAAAGATAAGAAGTGTAAAGGAAGCTATAAATGTTTTAGATAATTGTATATAAACAAAAGTAATTATCTTTTATTTTGTAATTATTATCCTACTTTATAATTAACTTCTACTTTGCAATTATTGCATAAAGGATGTAGCATTTAGCTTACATAAGCCAGATACAAACTCAGGTAAAAATTCATGCAGTACATGATATGTAGTTTGAGCAGATAAAAGTTCCAACACTTTTATATAAATAAATCATAATTTTTGCAATAGCATAAATAATGTCAGAATTTCTAATACTTATATAAAATATAAAGTACACTTATAAAGTAGAAAAATGGACATAAACTAAGAATAGTGAACGAAGTAAAACCACAGTAGCCCAAAGAAATTTTGCCTGAGATCGAAGCACAGCAGTAGGGCCTGTGGTTCATACATTAGTAAAGGTCAGCATGTGTATCACAGGCTACACGGACTGGAAAAAGATTACGTAGATGTAATATTATATAAATGATTCATAGTATTTATTTGTAATATATATTTCTAATGTGTAATATTAATATTTTATATTAATAGACATATTAATTATATAATATTCTATATATAATATAAAGAGCAAACCCCCAAAATGTTCCTAAAACACCATTTCAGTTTAGATATGAAATGTGCCCCCAAAGCCTCATGTATTAAACGTTCAGAGATCAG
>PVLA01008715.1:0-84962 GCA_004027455.1 Hydrochoerus hydrochaeris
GGGGCTATTATGAATAGTGCTGCTAGGATTGTTTTTGTCCATGTGGGTTGGTGAACATATTGTGGGTCCAGGAGTGAAATTCGTGAGCAGAGCGTATATGTACCCTGAGCTTCAGCCATTGTCATACCACTTCCCATTTCCATCACTGTCAGTCTTGTACCAGAGCTGTGTGGCCTCACATTCCTGCCACCTTAATATTGTCCTGAAGGGTGTGTAGTAAATTATTGTGGTTTTATCATTTCCTGATGACTAATGCTGTTGATCTTTGTCTCTTATGCTTACTTGCCATTCAGACATCCTCTTTTGTGAAGTAATTGTCCAAATATTTTACCAGTTTTAAAATAATTGATTTGTAGGTGTTTCTTGTGTATTTCAGACACAAATCCTTCTTTCCTATGCAAGCACTACATACATCTTTTCTCTGTAGCTTACCTTTCACTCCTTAATATTTGTTGATGACTAGAAATACTTCATTTTAATAGTCTAGTTTATCTGTTGTGTTATTGTTCCAGGTTTTCTGTCCTGGTTAAGAACTCTTTGCTTATTTCAAAGTCATGAAGACTTTATGTGTTAGTTTTCTAGTTTTGTCTCAGCTAGGATTTATTTTTGTATGAGAAAATTAATTTTTTTCTCCTTTATTGATACCAATTGACTGAACAGTATTTATTGATTATTCTTTCTTAAGTGCCCTAAAGTGTCACTTGGGTCATAAATCAAGTGTTCATATATTTTTAGGTATGTTTTGGGACTTTGTATTATATTTCATTAGTTTACATATTCTTGTGCCAATATCACTTTGCCTTGAATACTATATTTTTATGAAAATATTTTTATATCTGGTAAGTGTAAGTCTTTTGATTTTATTATTTAAGGTTATTTGGTGTTCTTGGCCTTTTACATTTCTATATGCATTTTAAAAATTCACCTTGTCAATTTTTGCATTTTTATAGGTATAGTCATGTTTTTCTTTTCTTTTTCTTCTTGTGTTATAAGTAGTGAATTTTATGTCTTCCTTTTCAATGTATAGTATTATTTTTTATTACTTTATTGTACTCTCTAGGGCCTCCAGTATGCTGTTGAATAGCATTGGAAATATGGGCATCTTAGTCTTATTCCTGATCTCAGAAAAAAAGATTTATCTAATTAGGACAGTTCTAGTCTATAACTCACTGCTAAGAATTTTTATCATGAACAGATATTGGATTTTATCAAATAGTTCTTTATTTGCATCTATTGAGGTTGACTTCTGTGTATTAAATCTTACTTTTATTTCTAGAATAAACCCAGCCAGGCAATGACATGTATTTTAGATTTGATTTTAAGATTTTTGCATCTGTGTTTATGGAATAGATTAATGTATTACTTTATTTTCTTGTAATTTCCTTGTCATAACCTAGAGTCAAGATTATTCAGACTTCGTAAAATAAGTTGGGAAGTGTTTCTCTTGTTTTCTTTTTTATTAGTAAATGAGTTTGTGTATAGTTGACGTTTTTCTTTATCAAGTGGGATAATTTACTGATGAAGGTAGAACTGGAGATTTTTTTATAGAAAGGTTTCCTAATGAGTTTTCTTTCTGTTTGCTTTCTTTCTTTCTTTCTTTCTTTCTTTCTTTCTTTCTTTCTTTCTTTCTTTCTTTCTTTCTTTCTTTCTTCTTCCCTCTTCTCTTCTCTTCCCCCTCCCCTCTTCTTTTCTTTTCTTTTCTTTTCTTTTCTTTTCTTTTCTTTTCTTTTCTTTTCTTTCCTGTTTCCTGTTTCTTGTACTGGAAATCCAACTCAGGACCTTGCCCTTGCCAGGCAGGTGCTGTGCTGCTAAGCTACATCCCTGGCCCTACTTGCTTTAATACATATAGCACGATTTAGATTTTCTATCTCTTTATATGTGAGTTTTGGAAAGTTGTGTTTTTTCATAGCTCAATGTCTATTGCTTTTAGTTTTATTTATTTTTATTAGTATTTAATTTTTTTTTATTTTAAAGAGAATAAAACCAAGCAAAACAAAACAATAAAGCCAATCAAAGCAAACCAGTGTACGTGACACAGGACTTCAAAACAATACGAAATCAATAGTGGTTACCATAATGCGTCTATTGTCTTCAAAATAGCTGCAGACTGTAGGTTATGCTACTCACTTTTCTGGGAAGCCCTCTGCTTTCTGTGCACATCTTCACAGTCACAGTCAGTTGGAAGAAGTCTGATAATATACCCCCCACTGTAAAATTAGATAGATTGACTTCCGTGATGCTCAGTGGGGATTTTTGAAGATGGTTGATTGCATTTAGCTCAAAGCAGAGTTTATATTTTGCTTCATTGAGTCACATTGGGTAACAATTTCATTTCTTTAGAAAATTAATTTTGGATCAAGCTACATGTGCCTGGACAGCACATCCTTTAGAGTGTAAGGGGAAGTCTACTTCTCCCTTCCCTGTAATGCTTTCAGTTCCCTCTTTGTGTTTCTCTGTTGTTGTCATGAACTTGCAAATCTACTTCTGGTGAAAGAGATCTTGGAAGGGTATCTGTCAAAGGTGCAGAGAAAATACTATCCAGGGGGGATAGAAATGATTAACAGCTGGTGGAGAACAGCTGGCCCTTTGAGAAAGCCAGAAACCAGGGTACTATTCTTCATGGTCTTGGTGTAAAACTGTGGATCATTAGGGTATGGAGACGTCCACAGGGTCCTGGGGAAGTTCGTTAGTATCTGGGCTGACAAAAGGCTTGGGCTAAGAGCTATGTAGGAGGCATGAAAATGTTCTAGCATGTTAAGATCTGGTATAGCTGGACTAATGCTTCTTGGGCAAATGTAACTCTGGCTGTTTCAGAGGTGTTTAATCTTTTATTTATTTATTTATTTATTGGCCTTTTTTGAGGCAAGGTTTCACTATCAGTTCAGATTGGCCTTGAACTCACTTTGTAGTCCAGGCTGGCCTTGAACTCACAGGCCAATCCTTCTGCTTCAGCCTCCCGAGTTCTGGGATTACAGGTGTATGCCACCTCGCCTGGCAGAGGTGTTTAATCATGATGTCCCGTAAATGAATACTTAGGTTCGGCATCATCAATTTTTCTACCATAGTCGCCCAGTTAATATGTTCCAGTGGGTCCTTTACTGTATTCCTCTCAGAATGCACATGGCTCTTCAGTACAGGATATATGGGGTATGTTACCAAAAGGACACGAGGCACAAGTTTCAGAAGTCCTAGCTCTTTGATGCTCGGTAGATTTCCCGTTGAAACAAAGCCATAAGAGAGCTAAAGTACTAACTCATGCTGTAAAAATCTCAAAAACATTACTCTAAGTATAAGAAGCCAGACATGAAAGGACAGATACTGTATGATTTCATTTATGTGAATTACCTGGACTGGTCAAATTTATGGACACAGAAAGTCTGTACCAGAGGCCAGGAAAGGGAAAAATAGGGGAGTCATTATTTAATGGACATGGAGTTTCTGTTTGGAAAAAAAGGTTCTAAAAGTAGTTAGTGATGATAGTTGTAGAACACTGTGAAATAGACTTGACACTGAATTTTACACTTAAAAATATTTACAATGATGACTTTTATTATGCATTTTTTTTCCACAGTTTTTAAAAAAGCCAAAAAATCATATTTATGTGCATCACATATGTTTTATTATGTGGTTCCTATTTAAATCACAGTCTCTTTAGACCAAAGGGCACGTTTAAGTAACTAAGTTCAAGTAACTAATAAATCCAATTGGAGTTGAGCTGGATTCAGGGGCCTGTGTTCCCCCACATCTGTTTGTATCTCTCAGAACAGCTTCTCTGTAGTCAGAGTCTTTCCAGGACCATGTCTGTATGGTAGGGGGAAAAATGACTGTAGGTCGCTTCAGATATACATGATCATTGGAACTTCTACTTGTAGAACAAAAGTCAGCAAACTTCTTCCCTTCCGTAAGGAATCAGATAGTACATATTTTAGACTTTGTAGGCTTTGTGATGTCCATCATAACTATTCAGGTCTACTCATGTAGCAGGAAGGCAGCCCCAGATGATACATGATCAAATGGATATAACTGTGTTCCAATAAAACTTTACTACAAAAACTTACTATTAGCCATGGCGGCACATATGTGTAATGCCTGCACTCAGGAGGCTGAGGCAGGAGGGCTGCTGTGAGTCTGAGGCTAGCCCAAACTATGTAGCAAAGCAAGACCTTATTAAAAAGAAAAAAGAAGGATTCTGGGATAAATCCAGGTAATAGTTTTCCAGTAGTTTCAGAAAGACAACCAGGCCTCATCTTCCAGAGATCCATATAGAAATTGTGTGGAGGAGACTGTGGTTTAAGGCTGAGACTAGCATGAGGTCAGTAAGACTTCTTTTTGGTCATAAAATTTAAGGAGTAACAAAAACCTCAGTAATCAAGATATAAAACATTCTCATACAGTATTAAAAAATCTGTAATAAACAAAATATAAATCGGGTCAGGTTGAGGATGAGGGTTGGAGGTATGCTCCCTGCTGTGGCCTGGTATTGCCAGAGGAAGAAGAGGATGTAGTGCTGAAGGCCACTTCACAAGGAAGTCAGTAGAATATGTTTCCTATAGGAAAGAGGGGTACTCTTTACTAGAAGAGAGGCAGTGATGCTGCTTACTTGTCTTGTGTCTAGGCTTTTACCTCCCATTTTATTTCACTGTACAAAACAGTTTTGTTTCCATTCTTCACTTCTGTCAAACTGGCACAGGGGAATCTGGGGAGAGCTTTATGCCCTGAGCCAGCAGTCAATAACATTTTTTGAAATACTCATGTATTAATGATAGTAAAAGCTATTTCCCATTAAATGCCAATTATATGACAGATAATTATGACTAACTAGCATTTATTGGATACACACTGTATGTATCTCATTTTCTTATTTTTCCATGATAACAATCCTTAGAGGTATTATAATCTCCATTGTATAGATGAGGAAAATAAAGGACAAGGTAAATCACCCAAGGTCACACAATGCCTCAACTATGATTTGAGGCAAAGTATTTGTCTTTCTTATAATCTCCAAAGTGTGAATTCTTGACACTGTCAATAAAAGATGAGGCCTCTTAGAAACTTTGCCAAAAGCCAGTGTTACTAGGCATCCTCTGTTAACAAGTGCTCCTAGCCAGCTCACTTTAGCACCCTAGTCTTGGTGCTTGTCCTTGTTGGCACTTTCTTTAGATGTTCAGAGAACCAAGAGCCCTTGCATGCTTTTGGATCTTATCTCATGTTTCAAAGCAGATTGGTATATATTCCCAAATTAAATTATGGACACTGCATGCTTTAAATGGCAGGTGAGCTGCACTTAAAATAGACCACATTAATTCTAGCAGTGGAAGCGGAGCCCTGTTAATGCTTATCAGCGTCAGCATTGCTCCAACAGGCTTTAAAAAGAATTCTGTAGCAGTAAGCAATTTGCAAGATAGAAAGGTGAAAACACTGTGGACTGCTCATATGCACTCAAGGTCAGAGTGAGGTGACTGCATTTTTCAAGATAGGCAGGATGCAGGTGAGAGTCACTTGATCCGAAAGGTGATGGAAATGCAGCTGGCAGGCTGAATGTTTTAAAACACATTATTGGCTGCTGGCTTGGGGCATGAAGCTTTTTCTAAATTCTCCCGTGCCCAGTTTGAGAGAGGTGGAGAGTGGGAACAAAGCTGTTTTTTTGCAGTTGTGTGCTTTGTGCTGATCTGACAAATTGTGGAAGGGGATTAACTTCACATGTAAAATTTGAGACAGGAGCCAGTTCTGAGAGAGTTGCCCATTGATGGTTTTGTCAGTTGTCCTGGGAAGTTTATTCTAAAGAATTCCGAAGGGTGTCTAGATCCACAAACGCATATGCACATGCATACATATGTATATATTGAGATGCTATTAACAGCAAAGGAGGGAGTCACAGAAATGTCCTTTTCTGGGGAGGTAATCATTAAGCACCTAGTGGTTGGTTACCATAAGCTGGACATTATGCTCAGCACTGGATCTTCCTGTCTCCAATTACCCCAGTAACTTTGGGCCTGTGCGTACTTTTGAATTTATGGGAGAGGTGCCCGAGACCTTGCATAGTTGAATGATTTGCCCGGAATCAGTCCGTTGAACAATCTCTTCACCTGTTTGTCCTGCCTACTAGACTGGAAGTGCCTTTAGGGATGAGTCCTTATTGTTGATCCCTGGTACCCAGGGCCAGCCCAACTCCTGGCTCACAGGAAGAATGCAGTCAATCCTTGTTCAGTTGACTTAAAACAGTAGAATGAGTATTAACCTGGTGCTGTGTATATTTGTGTTCTCCTGGAAGGAAAGTTCAAAGACTACCACATCCTCAGAAGGGTCTCTGGACTTAGCTCAAGGACTGGAAACTGAGTCTAGTGGTAGACACTCAGCTTTTACTCTGTTGGAATATTAAGCAGTTATGAACATGCTCTTCAAGAAAAATTTTTATTTAAACGTTTGCAATACATGATGGTGATGTTTGTTTGAGGGAATTGGTACATGTGTATAACACATCTGATTATTTTTTTATCCCATGCCCCAAAATTCTGCCTTCTTGGAACATTCTCACTTTGAAGATTGAGTTTTCTTATTACATGAGGCAAAATGTGTTTAGTGGTATGCAGTTACCTCTGACTTTGTCTTCAGTTATACCATTTACTAACTGTATACAGTATTGTTGTATGGGTTCTTTGCCTGTCCAGGCCTTATCTTTGATATGGAGATGGCCTTGGTTGTTATGAGGTCAGATGTACAATGTTGGGTGCTATGACTGGTGCATAACTGTAGCTAACACTCAATGAATTGTAGCTACTGCTGCTGCCCTTATTATTGGTAGCACGAAAAAGTGTTGATGATCCAATGTTAAAAGAAGTAAATAGATCACAAAATTAGCTATACACTAGAGTTACAACTATGGAAAAAGCTGTGCATGTGGAAAAGAAAGGTGGATTTGAGGAGGTTATATGTAATTATAAGAATATTTTATAAGGACTTTTAAATGAATCTGATGCTGGCAAAAAATATAACTTTTATGATTTCTCTTAAAGATTTCTCTTAAAGCCCGTTTCTACTCCTAGACCTAGAAATTCAGCCTGTGGAAATCTCTTCTAAGGAGCTAGAAATGAGAATAATTATTTATGTATAAAATATTATTTGCTAAATGGTGGGAATATTGGCAGTGTATCATATTCTTTATAACAGAAATAACTGTTATGGGGCCTGGGGATTTAGCTCAGTGGCATAAATGCCTGCCTGGCAAGCATGAGGTTATAAGTTCGATCCTCAGTACACCCCTAAAAGTAAATAAATATTCGTTCTCTGGTAACTGAGAATGATATCTGTTCTTGGAGCTGGGGATTTAGCTCAGTGACTTAAGCACCTGTCTGGTTGTGAGTTCGATCCTTGGTACAAAAAAAAAAAGAAAATAAGAAATAGCTGTTATGTTTTACTCAGAGATAACTGTATTATGTTTGAAGACTTTTTTTCTTTCTTTTTTTTTTTCAGGTAGGGCCTTGTTGTTTAGATGAGGCTGGCTCAGAGCTCTCTATATAGCCCAAGCTAGCCTTGAATTCATGATCCTCTTGCTTCAGGCTCCTAAGTACTGGGATTACATGGTTATGCCTGAAGACTTTTAATCGTAGTAGGAAAAAGTTCATGGTCTAGTTCAAAAGTGAACCAGGATGTAACATTTTAGTATGGTATACCTTTTTTTTTTTTTTTAAATGTCTGATACAACAAACTAGTACCAAGTTGGTGGCTATTTTTGAGATGGAATTTTGCTTTTTACCCAGGCTGGCCTAAAACCCTTGGGTTTAAGTGATCTTCCCACTTCAACCTTCTGAGCAACTGAAACAATAAGTGCATGCCACTGTTCCTGACTTAATGTTGATGGCTTTCAAACAACACAGATTTATTTTCTTTTGTCTCTGGAGGCCAGAAGTCCAAGATTAGTTTTGTTTGGATAGGGACAGGCTGGTTCCTAACCCTATGGTGGATGGAGGCTGCAGAGCAGACTCCATTCTTGACTCCTCCGCCTTTTATTGTTTGCCAGCATTGTTTGGCTGTGGCCACATCTTCCTAGTCTTTGCTTCTCTGGTAATACCACCTTCTCTTTGGTGAGTCAAAACATTCTCTGCCTCCTTATAGAAATACTTGTCACAACATGGGCCCACAGGGATTAGCCAAAATAATCTTTCTATTTCCAGATCTGTAATTTAATCACAATTACAGAGGCTCTTTTGCTGGGTTAAGTACCATTCATGGCTTCAGAGATAAGACATATTTTCTGGAATCACTTTTGTATAAAACAGATAGGTGCTGGGGCCAGGGATTTAGTTTTGTGGCATAAGTGCCTACCTGGCAAGTGTGAGGTTGTGAATTTGATGCCCATTACCCCCCCCCCCCCCATAGGTGTGAGTAGACAGATTGGAAGGAAATTCTGTATGATGTTAGCTAGTAATGGTACTCTCTGTATGATATGTTTTTGTAGTCTTTATTTTTTATTTTATTTATTTTTTTGAGATAGGGTATTGCTATGTAGTTCAGACTGATCTTGAATTCACTAAGTATCCTAGGCTGGCCTTGACTCCTGGTGATCCTCCTGCCTCAGCATCCAGAGTTCTGGGATTACAGGCTTGCACCACCACGCCTGGCTTGTAGTCATTTTTATTCAATATTTCTCTGTATCTTTCACATTCTCTATGCTAAGGAAGTTGCTCTTTTCCAATCCACAAAGTTGCCTATGAACCATTGCTCTGAAAATGATAAGTGTTGCAGGCTAATGACACAGCTGGTGCCCTCTCTCCCCAGAGCCCGTGTTCTGGTACTATGTGAAGGAGGTGCTCAACAAGCACGAGCTGCAGCGCTTCTATTCCCTGCGCCACATTGCCTCTGACGTGGGCCGGGGCCGGGCCTGGCTTCGCTGCGCCCTCAACGAGCACTCCCTGGAGCGCTACCTGCATATGCTTCTGGCTGACCGCGGCAGGCTCAGGTACCCAGGGGTGGTTTTTGGGTGGGGATGCAGTGGAGCCCAGGGCTGAAGATGGCAGAGTCCAGACAAAGTCAGATCTCCCGGATTTGAAGCCCAGTCCTGACCTCTGTGTAAATGGGTCCTGTCCTGAGCTTTTGTCTTTTCAGCTGTATTGTGGGGACACTTGGCAGGAGAATCAGTGTGAATGCCTGTTGAAGACGTCTGCATGGTAGCTGCATATAGCAGCGCTTAGTCAGTGCTTATTATTATCAAGGCTTCAGGTATGGAGAGAGCTGTTTTCTTAGCCTGCTCATCTTCATTTCATGAAATTTTAATTTGGGATTGTTTTATGCATTCAATCTCACCCTGACTGAAAAAGACGTAGGGAAGTTTTAAGTAAGGGAAGGAAGTCTTTTGTTTTTATTAAAATCTTTGACTTTTTCCCCCCTTAGTAGTAAACATAACATTCATTCTTTTTATAGATCAGTAACAAATAGCTCAAAAATCTCAGTGATGTGAAACAAGCAAGCTTATTTCTTTTTTGTGCTGCATGCGTGTCATGGCAGAGTGTTCACTCCCCAGGGATTCAGGATGACCACAGGCTCTTCTTTTACATATATTTCATTTGTGAGTTGGGTAGAGTCAGGGTATGAATAGGAGTCATGTTTGAACTAAGCACTGGCTGGTAAAGCTAAGGCCCACAGGGTTATTTCCACTCCTGTTTCATTGGCCAGGGCAAGGCACATGGCCACGCCCATGCGCAACAGGATGGGAAGCATAGTTAACCCATAGCAGTGGCTCTGAGTAAGAGCCCAATGATAGTACAGTCACCTTAAAAACAGTTGAAAATGTTGTAGAACCCACTGACATAAAAATTTAAGTCACTCAATTTATACAGAACTAGCTTGAACATGTTGGCATTTTTTTCTTGTCTTGTTTTGTTTTGTTTTTAAACTGATCATGTTTAGTGCTCTCTGCTTTGACTCTGGCTACTACTTTCCCTCTGAAAATGATGGACTAGACATGTTTTGTGTCACCTGATGGTACAAAAGGACAGTGATCAACTGTGCCCTGGTTCCTTGAATACCTTTCATATCAGCAGTACCCTGGTCCTTAGTTTTGGGATTTCATTTAATTCAACAATATGACATTTTATCAGCACCATGGTGCAATCACTTGATTTTGCATCCTGCCCAGTGTTCCTGGCCCTTTGACTTGTGTTGCTGTAGTCACTACTCTACTAGTAATTCCTTTGTTGTTCTGGAATCAGGTGTTAGGGATCTTAAAAATACCCTTGACAAGGAAGAAAAGAAAACCAACACTTGAGGTTCTCTCATTACCTGTGATACCTCATCCAAATGTGTTCTCAGATCCTGTGGCTCTGAAATGGGAGGGTTTGAGAGCCAGGACAGCTAACATTGTCACCTGTGTGCTACTCAGGGCCAGAGTCAGGAGGCTGAGGAAAGTCTATACCTCTGAGCACTACTCCATGTTAGTTAAGAAGAACATACTCAGGTTCCTTAAAATGAATTTTTGTGAAGCACTCCAGCTGGTTATTTGTAAATAATTCACAGTTGCATACCAAAGTCAAGTTTAACAGTGGAAAGTTGAAGTGAATTGCAGTTAAGAAGTACAGTGGACTTTCCCTGAATCATGAGCCACTTAACCTAATTCAGTGTGGGAAAGCCAAATTCAGTGTACATGAAAACTGGCTCATCTATTCAAAGGGTCATAATTGTGAGAGTCAGGTACAGTTGAAATACCAGCTTGACCTTGTGGTTTTTGCTGCTACTAACATTTTTCTGGGTAAGTATATTGGAAACAATGTGTCTTTTTTCTGTCTGTTTACTGTATTCAGCCTCATCAGCAGATAATTTTTTCCAGTCTGTCATTGAAATACAGGCCACTCAACACTCATTTGTTTCTAGTAAAATTGAGCTTTGACTCCATTAACTTAGAATTCTATGACCTGGTGGGTAAGTCATGGCATTAAGGTTATTTGGTGGTTATTGCTTGACAGGGAGTCATATAAACAGCTTGGAAATTGGATTTGGCAGACAAGGTTTTTAAGCCCTGATTGTAGTATTTATTGGCTGGGTAACTTTGGATGGGTTGTACAAGCTTCTCTGACACCTTCTCCCCGCAGCTGCTATTTAGATTCATGGGGCTTTGTAAGCCTTCCAGTCTTTTTTAGGGATATTTGGGCTTTGGGATTGGAGTCCAGGAGGTACTATAAATGAATGCTGTGGTTGGTGGAGCCATGGTGCTCTCTAATTTCTTTCTGAAATTGTTTCTTGTTTTAATCAAGTCAGGTGAGCCCTGTTGGCTAGCTTGAATTTCCTGTTTGTCTCTTGGGGATCTTGCTTGAGTGGAAGTACCTCTCTGTCTTCTACTTCACTTCCTTATAAACACATTTACCTATGTCTATTTTCAGTACTCTAAAACCTGAGGTCTCGGAGGAACAGTGAGGAAGTCCTAGGATGTATGCTTTCAGACCTCTGTGTATAATCAGAAGCTTCAAACCAGCAGAGGCTTCAGACATAGTGTTATCTTCTCTGGGGTGACTGACCAGACACAGCTTTTTCAAGGAACTGCCTAATGGAATTGTCTAGGTAGTGGATGCAGAGAGCTAATATTAAAAAACATTTTCTGTTTCTTTGACTTTGCAGCACTTTTTATGAAGACTGGTCTTTCGTAATGGATGAAGAAAGGTCTAGCATGCTTCCTACCATGGCAGCTGGTAAGCCTGGCCAAGGCTAGGGATCCTGGGAAACTTGGTCAGTAGAAAGGGTTGTCTGGGAGTGAATTTATAGCCCCAAGGGATACTGTGATTTTCTCTGTCCTGTGTCAATTTAATGATTCAATCACAATTGTCCTTCTTTTAGTGATTTGAGGGTGGGGTATGTTTATCTAGAATTTGATACTTTAGAAGAAAAAGCATAGGTTAATGGGTTTTGGTTGTGGCTTGGCAGGTGTAATATAAAGAGCCAGAGAATTTGAGATAGGAGTTTTCCTTTGAATCCTGGCTCTACCCCTTGCTGGCCGTGTCTCTTCATCTTTGTTTTTCCTCTTCAATGAATAGGTATCCTAATATTTCCCCAACCAACTTTTTAGGGTTGTGAGAGTCATATGAAGTTAAAAGTCATGTACATGGATATGTCAGTATGAAAGCCTTAGACTGATGTAACTTGGTGATTGCTAAATGGTATTGACTTTTGGTCAAATATTTTTGGCATTTGACTTTTACTCAATGGATGAAAGATGGAATCAATCAGACAAAAGTGGGTGGCTTGTATCTTTCTTGCAAATTATTCGTTGATTCCTTTTAAATTTTTCTCTTGAAAGCTTACACTAAGTTTCAAATACTGAGGTTATATTAGCCTTATCTGAGGATGAGAAAAAAACACAGTTTGATGGTGATTTCCTTTGTAGGTCATAGTATCCAATATAAATTTTTGCCTAACGTGATTTTAGTGATAGTATTGATATTTTTGGGGGAGGTAACTGAGGATTGAACTCACAACCTCACACTTAGTCAAGCACTCGAGCCACTGAGCTAAATCCCCAGCCCTTATTGGTACATATTTTAATTACTAATTTTTTGAGCTAAGTGTTTCTGGTAGGTGATTATTATTATTTTTTTAATATTTAAAATCCTGTGTGTGAGAGAATATTTTCCCTGTTCTACAGCTAAGGAGACTGAAGTTCAGGGAGATTATAGGTTGCTTGCCCAAGGTCTTGAATTAGTAACAGTGGTGGGGTTCACCCCACACAGTCTCATTACAGAGACTGTGCCTTCATCTGCTCATGGGTGATTGTTTGTATTTGTCTTCCTAACCTGCAGGGAGGCAATCTGGGAAGACTTAAGTTCATGTGATAGCTGGTGTCCACTTTCTATTCTTATGTTAAGTATAGCCAAGGTTTTTGGTGAAAGGTGTTTATAAATGCTTGAAAATCAGTACATGTCCTCTTGTTGTTTGAAGATCAGTACATGTCCTTTTGTTGGTTGTACCTTGTTTCTACTGATGGAGGTGTATTAGCTCAACAGCAAACACTCTAGACGTTCCCTTTCTTTGGGCAGGTCTGAACTCCATACTTTTTGCCATTAATATCGACAACAAGGATTTAAATGGGCAAAGTAAGTTTGCTCCCACCGTCTCTGACCTCTTAAAGGAGTCAACACATAATGTGACCTCCTTGCTGAAGGAATCCACACAAGGAATGAGCAGTCTTCTCCGGGAGATCACGGCCTCCTCTGCTGTATCCATCCTCATCAAATCTGAGCAGGAGACTGACCCTCTACCTGTTGTGTCTAAGAACGTCAGTGCTGGTGAGCAAGGATAGATACTTGGGTCACATGGGGGTAGGTTAAAGGGAAAACAGAGTGGCTGAGGGGGACACCCTCCTTATCTGAAAGTCATTCCAAGCATAATAAAGTCTATTACACTTGTATCTTCAGTTTCTTTTTCTTATTCATATCATGCCAAAGGAAGTCAGATTGCCGTGGATGTGAAAATAATGGAGAATGAAAGCCAACAGTTTAGTCAGAGAAAACCAAAAGTGAGGGGTGATAGTGATATAAACCCAGATAGACTGATCCTCATTTATTCATTCACTGTGTTCCTTGTGCTTATAAGTAGATGGATGGCCGGCATTTATTAATAGTCACCTTTAGGGTAGGTGAGGGAACATATTTAAAGACAAATTATACAAATAACTTATTATTCTTATGTGAAGTATAGCCAAGCATAGGGTGCTTTGGAGAGTGAATACTGTCACACTTGTCTTTGTTGGGAGAATGACATTTAAGCAGAGGTCTGAAGAAAGAGATGTCACCTTTGACTCTAGATTGTGAGGAAGCAAAAGAAAGTTGGTTCACGTAAGAAGCAGGCAAGCTAGAAGTTTATAATTTCCTTTGAGTATTTGGAGATACTTGGTGTTTTGTAGAGTAGAATGGGAGATTTTGGGTTTAAGTATTAGTCTGTGTAGTCCTAAGTCCCTTAAGGCAGTAATCATGGCCTCCCTTTGGAATTATTATTTTTTTGATTTTTATTTTTTGGGTCTTTCATTTTTCTTTTTTCTAATTTTAATTTTTATTAGTACATATTTCCTGTAAATAGTGATTAACATCTATTGTGGGGAGTTGGTATATATACTAACACATTTTAATCTTTGGAATTATTATTATTATTATTATTATTATTATTATTATTATTTGGTATCTGGAATGGAACTCAGGACCTTGTGCCTGCCAGGCAGGTGCTTGTGCCACTGAGCTATATCCCTTGCCCTGGAATTATTAGTGATAGTGAAAACTCAGAATGCCATGGGCTCTTTAGTACACAAAAGCCTATTGGTCTTACTGTCTTTCTGAGCAAAGACCCCATATGAATGATGTAGGAACTAGTATGGTTGAGAGCCTTATGTAACAAAGATGTAACAAAGACATTAACATTTAGGTACCCAAAGATTACCAGTCTTAACCATTTTGGAAGTGTTTTTTTTTTTTTTTTTTGCAGTTATCTCAGAGTTGTGCTCCACTGGTGATATATCACCAGCCCATACTTTGGTTTAACTTCAGTAGATATTGGAGTTGTGGGAAATGGCTTAATATGTCTCATATATGAGTTGATTGTTAAGAGAGGTAAACAAGTGCTCTCATCTTAGTTCTGATCCTTAAGGCACACCTGATTTCTGTTTAACCTTTGCTGTATAACAAAAGACAACAAAAGGTCACAGCTTAAACCCACCACATGTCATTTTTGTTTTAGTTTTTTTTCTGGTGGCACTCAGGATCGAAATCTAGGCCTCATCCATGCTAGGCAAGTGTTCCACCACTGATTTACATCTCCAGACCACAGCAGCATCATTTTTATTTTTACTTATTTTAATTTATTTTGTTTTTGGAGACAGGGTCTCATGCAGTTCAGGCTAACCTTGAGCTCATTTTGTAACCCACGCTGGTCTTGAACTTGGAATGATCCTCCTGCATCAGCCTCTCAAGTGCTGGGATTACAGCCATGCAGCCTCATCATCATTTTTATTTTTTTGGTCTTTTTTGAGGCAGGGTTTTACTATTTGTTTCAGGGTGGTCTTGAACTCATTTGGTAGCCCAGGCTGGCCTTGAACTCGGTGGTGATCCTTCTACCTTAGCCTCCCGAGTGCTGGGATTACAGATGTACGCCACTGTGTTTGACTAACGTTATCATTTTAAAAATGATTCCATGAGTTGGCATAGTGATACTCTTGCTAGTTTTCTTCTAGTTCACTCATGGGACTTCATTCAGCTGGTGGCTGGGTTGGACAATATGGGAAGGTCTCAACTCGTGTGCTAAAAGTACACTGAGGCCTCAGTGGTACATCTCGGTCTTATCCTCCAGTGAGCTAGGCTGGTTCTTTTATGGAGTGATATTAGGTAGTGGTTCAAAAGGGCAAAAGCAGAAGCCGAGAGACCTTGTGACTCCTGGAGTCTAGAATGCAATGTTATTTCTGCCATATTTCATTGGTCAAAGCAGAGTGTTGGATCAGGCTGGGTTAAAGATGTAGACACAAATGCCTGTCTGAATGGGGGAAGCAACACAACCCCATTGTAAGGGACATGGTACAGCGATGGGAGGGATTTGTGGCCATGCAACAGTAAACGGCAACCTCCAGACTGTTTTCTTACCTTATCTACCAGCTGTGAGAGTATTTTCTGCAGTGGAATAATGCAAACCATCTCAGTAATGGTGACACCCTTTGAATCAAATTGACTCTATGAAGAAACAATATTAGCTTATATCCTGTGTTGTGTTTGTTTAAATTGGAGGTAGAGGCCCATATCCATTTTGTCCAGTCTTCTGTAGAGATATCTAGGATATAGAAAAATTGGAATGTGTCTTACAGTTGTTTTTCAGTATAATACCAGCGGATTTTGCATGATCCAGAGGTAAAGTGGCTCAATCATTTTTTGACTTGCCTACTTTTTCTTGTACCATATCTTTTCTTTTGCAGATTCCAGATGTAAAAAGGAGCGAAAGAAGAAAAAGAAAGTGACCAATATTATCTCATTTGATGATGAGGAGGATGAACAGAACTCTGGGGACATTTTAAAAAAGATACCTGGGGCGGGGGAGAGCTCAGAGGAAAATTCAGACCGCTCCTCAGTCAATATCATGTCAGCCTTTGAAGGCCCCTTTGGGCCAAATTCCAATGGAAGCCAGAGCAGCAACTCATGGAAAATTGACTCTTTGTCTTTGAACGGAGAGTTTGGGTACCAGAAACTTGATGTGAAAAGCATCGACGATGAAGATGTAGATGAAAATGAGGATGATGTGTATGGAAGCTCTTTGGGAAGGAAGCACATAGGCCACTCAGGGTCACCAGAGAAGTAAGTTCCAATTGAGCTTGTGATGAAGGGAGTGATATGAGCCGCTTTCTCCTTCTATGGTACTTGGTGAGATAAGAGTATAAATTTCATATTTGTTTAGGGCATTATTCATTTTTCATGCCTTTTTTAGGAGAGACTGCTAACTTGACATTCTTCTGAGAACTAATAGAGGGCAAGAGAGTGTAGATGAAGTTACTTGATACCAAATGAGGGTCAAGTTGTGTGCCTTGATCTTCTTCCTTTTTACAGATGACTTGTTTTCCTCACATCTCTAACTTCATGCTAGCATAGAAAGCTCTGGAGGAGGCAGGTTTAGTCTAGAAAATAGTCATGGATGGCAATTTCTGTGTTTGTCTTCAGACCTTGTAACTTGTCTGCACTTAACTCCCTTAGCACTAGAGTCACTGTAGATTTTAAACTATGGAGGAGGCTTGGTGCAGTTAAAGTCCTAAAATAGAGAAGTGTAGTTAATAATGATCATGGTTCTTAGAGTCAAGATAACCTGGGTTTTTATTTACTTGCTATGTGACTTCATTTGGACTGGCTAGGGCAAATTGTTTTACCTCCCACAGCTTCCTGCCTCAGATGACACCTGTTTGAATAGCAGTACCTGCTTTTAGGGGTGTCGTACAATCAGTGAGATACTTCATATGGGATGTTTGGCATAGGGACTGGCACATTGTGTGATGCAACACAGGTGAGCTGCTGCTGCTGTTGTACTGCTCTTATTATCTCTTTCCCTTCCTTTCTCTTTTTGTTTTTTGTAAGACAGGGCCTCACTGTAGTTCAGGTTGGCCTTGGACTAGTTACATAACTTAGGCTGGCCTTGAACTTGTGGCAATCCTCCTGCCTCAGCCTCCTGAGTGTTGGAATTACAGGTGTGCATCACCACACCTGGCTTGTTAAACTTCTTATGCTCAATCTTCTTATTGTCACATAGGCAAGTTACATCTTCACCTTGGCTTTTGAGTATAATGCCATGCTGTTTGTGACTGATATCACAGTCCAGCCCATTAAAGTGTAAACAGAATACATATAAATGCACTTTTCTATGTCCAAAATATCATAGTGCTATTCAGATGCTGAGTATGCCTTTAGCCCTAAGCTTTTGATTGTCACGTTTTAATATTAATTTTTTTCTTTCTTGTAAAATTGTGCATATTTTTGGCTTTTTATTTTTGCTCTTGTCCTTATTCACATGAATACAGTATGTGTATTAGTAGTCTTACCTCATTGATCATCTACGATATCCCTGATGTTTCATAATACCTTATAAGTAGAGTAATACCTACAGCAGCACTGTGAATTTTGTGGGTATCCTAATTTACAGATGAGAGAGCAGGAGTTCATAGGTTTGAGGTTTGTCAGAGCATTTGGCAAAGCTGGGAGTTAAGTTCTTGTATCCTTTAGTCAAAGCTTATATTGTAAAATAGTTTCCATGTTTCTATAGATGAAAATTATGTAATTTAGGGTATCATTTGGTTGATATGATGGTTGATGTGATGATCAACTTGACTAGATCATTGCGCACTCAGATTGAACAGGAGTGAGCCTGAGTGAGACTAGGATTTTTGATCCGATGGACTTGATCCCCCGCTTCCCCCATGTGGGAGGCATCCAATCCCTTGAAGGCCAGAATAAAACAAAAGACTGGAGGAAAGGAAGAATTATTTCCTTTCTGTCTGTGACTTTGAGCTGGAACACTGGTCTTCTGCTGCCCTTGACTATATCTTAATTACTTTCTCTTTGTTGAGGCACAATACCTGACACAACTTAAGAAGCAAAGGTTTATTTTAGCTTAGAGTTTGTGGAGACTTTAGTCCATAGTTGGCTAGCTTCAAGGCAGCACAGTGGTGAGGCACATGGCACAGGAGGCTTATGCATGGCATGGCAGGCAGGAAGCAGAGAGGAATCAGAGGAGGCGAGAGGGTGACAGCCTTTCCAGGCCATGCCCAGTGATCCACCTGTTTCCACCAGGATTCACCTCACAACATCACACCCAGCTATAAACTCATCATCAGTGGACTGATCCAATCATGGGTATCATTTCCCCATGATCGAGTATCCTCCCAAAAGCTACGCCTCTGAACAACGAGATGTTGGGAGACATCTAGATATAAAGTGCAATAGACTAGGATTTGTACCATCTGCTTTCCTGGTTCTTGGGGTTCAGAACTGAATTGAATTATATTACCATTTTTTCCTGTGTCTCCAGCTTGTCATCTGTGGGTTGTGACACTTTCTGTTCTCCATGATCATGTAAACAAATTCTTCATTACAAATCTGTATTTATATCTATGTCTTGTTATACACATCCCCAGTGGATATGTTTCTCTGCAGAACCCTATACAGTTGTTGTCAGATCAACATGTCATGACTTGCTAAAGGTTTCCCCCATAGTTGAGTATTTAGGTAGTTGGTATATTTGTTTGTTTTGTTATCAGCCATTTTGAATGAACATTTTCATGCACAAGGCTGTTTTGTATTCCTAAATTATGTCTTAGGGTAGCTTTTCAGTAGTGTTGTTCTTACTCATAGTGTATGAATGTTCCTTTGCCTGGGAAGTAAGTCTTGTGACCTGTTGAATTACTCAGGGTTCTGCAGAGAAACAGAACTAGTTGGGGGAGGATAAAGAAAGAGATATTGAGAGTTTTTGTTTCTTCTCTCCCTTGATCTTTCTGTCTCTGCCTCTTCCTCTATCTCTGACTCTGTCTATCTCTGCCTCTGTTTTTCTGGGTTTGTTTTAAGGACCTGGCTTATAGGATTGTAGAAGCTGGCAAGTCTAAAATCTGTAGGGTCGGCTGATAGTCTGGAGACCCAGGAATGAGTTACAGTTCATGTCCAGAGGTACCCTGCTGGCAGAATTGCTTCTTCCCTTGGAGAGGTCAGTCTTTTTCCTTTTGAAGACTTCCACTGGTTGGATGAGGCCCACCCAGTTAGGCAGGATAATCTATTTTACTCAAAATGTACTGATTTAAATGTCAATCTTGACTAACATGTAGAATAGAAACATTTAGAATAATATTTGACTAAATATTTGGGTAATGTGGCATAGCCAAGATGACACATGCAATGCAACTAACTTTCACAGTTGGCTTTAGTTCTCTGAGCCTTTTAGGAAATAGCACTGCACTCTCTGTAGGTGAGTGCCTCTGAATTCAGTCACTTCATGAGTTTCTCAGTCTTAAATAGACCCTGTCCTTTTCCTGCCCTGCACGTTTCATTGAATGGAGCCTGGAGGTGGAGGCCAGCTTGCCAGCCAAGGTGACTATAGGCATTGTGGTATGTGAGAGCACAAAGCAATGCTGGGTGACCTTTATGGGGTCTGAGCCGTGAAGGACAGCCTCCCTGGTTGATTGCACATTCTTGCAGAGTAACCTGATGAGGAGCTGAGCAATGATAAGGTGGCCTACTGTAATGCTTCAGTTTTGAAATCCAGTTTTTTTTTTTTTTTTTCAAATTAAGCCAACGTAAGTGAAATTTTTTTTTTTGTACCAGGGATCGAACTCACAGCCTCACTCTTGCCAGGCAGGTGTTTGTGACACTGAGCTACATCCTTGGCCTGCAGTACTTCAATTATGATATTAAGCCAGTGCTCACAGGAAAGGTGGAGAGGCTGGAGTGCAGCAGTGTGTGAGGAAGTGTGCAGGCCAGTAACAGCTCTGTGTGGACTGCCATTGTCCCCAGGAGAGCCCAGTGCTCTGCTTGTCTTAAGGATGATCTGTCGGCCGGAGAAGGGCTTTCTCTGATAATTGGTAATTAAACCACTGCCCAAGGAAGACTCTTATTCTCCTTCCTCAATATTAACCACCAGTACTAATTTTCCTTTTTGTTTTTTTCTGAAGAAAGGATAATATCTTTAGTATAGATTTTTTTTTAACCTTCTATATGTACTCTATGATACCACTAAGGAAGTAGGGGGAAACATATTTCAAGAAGTATTACAATCATGAAAAATGTGGTACCTCATTAGGAATTGATAAATGTAGAGTGAAACAAGGTACCATATCTCATCCATCATATTTGTCAAAATTTAAACTGAGAACAAGATGAAAGGCTAGCTCTGACTTATCACCCTGATTGGTGCAAGGCTTGTTCCTGGCGGACCTGGTATTCTGGCCATGCAAGGTGTTCAGGCAGCCTCTGCACAGTGAGAAAGGATGTGCACAGTGGGGCTGTCAGTTGTCTTAGGGAAAGCAGTTTGACAAAATGTCAGGAAATGTTTATCCCACTTGACTCAGCAGTCCCCCTGCTGACAGTCTGCCTGAGGATATATTGCACTTGGAAAAAGTTGCTGCTGGTAGACACCAAAGTCCTTATTCAGAGAAGCAAAATTCTAGAGCTGACCTTCATGGGCAACTACCGAGGCTAAAGTACCAGTAGGAGTTAAACTTTAATATCTTAACATTGAAGATCTTGAACCTTTTAAGTAGTGTGTTCAAGAGTATCTGTTGGTAGGAAGATGGATTATGAATTAGTACTGAATGGGAAACATGATAGAAAATTATATATGTATTTTCATTAAAACTGTGCAAAGAAACGTTGCATAGCAGGCAAGCAAGACAATTAGGAGCCAGCGTCCTGCCAGTTGTATTTTGGGTAAGGTGATAGTAGCTATTTTTCTCTCTTCTTTTTCCAACATTGTCTAGGGTTTGAAACACGTGTCTTATCTGAATAATGAAAAGCAACACTCCCCCCCCCCACCGAATTCATGACCTTGTGCTTGCTGGGCAGGCGCTTATGCCACTGAGGTAAATCCCCAGCCCAACATTGTTTTTTTTGAAACAATGTTTCACTGTGTAGTCCATGCTGGCCTTGAACTCACGATCCTCCTGCATCAGTCTCCCAAGTGCTAGGATTACAGGCATGCACCACCATGCCCAGTTACCATCATTGTATTTAAGCCAATCTTGGCACCATATTTGGAGGCCATCTTTACCTCAGAAATCATTTTAATTTGTTTTGAGGTGGTGGTCTTGGTGACTACTTTCAGTTGTGTTTGGAACCTCATGGTGTGGAGGCCTGGTTTTACCTGGTAGCCACATATACATATGTACCTAGGAAGTGGCAAGCATTGTTTCTGAAACAAGCAGAAAATCCTACTTGCCCAGAACTTGTAGGATGGCTAGGGAAAAAACTGACTAGTTTTGCTACCTTCTCTGAGAGGGGTACCCCTGACTACTTCAGCGTCTGTCCCCTTGGTCATCAGCTGGTGGATCAGTGCCCCAAGAGGGCAGTTGTGACAGATTCCAAGGCGCAGCCAAGTTCACCTAAGACTTGACTCAAGTTAGGTTCTGCTGCCAGTATGGAGGCGGGAGTGGCCTCTCTTTTGCCCCATATCCTGCTAAGAGTTTCATTTTGTTACCTGTGGTATTAAATTGTAAACTTTGCAAAATTCTGTTAGGCTTATTCCCTGCTTTACCAAAAACTAGAGAGGGCTCAGAGGAGATGACCTCCCACAGGTAAGAATGGTTGTTACCTTTTTTTTTTTCTTTTTTCTTTTTGAGACAGAGTTTCACCCTGCACTTCAGATTGGCCTTGAACTCACTTTGTAGCCCAGGTTGGTCTGAAGTCACACCAATTCTCCTACCTCAGCCTCCCAAATGCTGGGATTACAGGTATGTGCCACCACACCCAGCTGGTTGTTATATTTTTAAAAGGATTATAAAGAAACACCCACATAGTATGCCATAAAGCCTAAATTATTTACTAGCTGGCTCTAAAGTGTTTATGGATCTCTGCTTTAAATAATGAAAAGCCAGGCCTACTGGTACAGGCCTGTAATCCCAGCACTCCGGGAAGCTGAGGCAGGAGGATCACAAATTCAAACCCAGTTTGCACTATCTAGTGACTTAGCAAGATCTCATCTCAAGTAAAAATAATAAAAAATAAACTCAGGATTTACTAATGCATGAAGGCCGTGGGTTCAACCTGCAGTATTCCCCCACCCCCAAGTGCTTGTAAAATAAAGAAAAACTATGTGCAGTGCTGCTTGGTGGGCTGGAGGCTGGAGACCCTTTGTAGTTGTATTTGGGAGATACACATCCTTGGTTCTGTGTATGGCTGTATACCTTGGATGAGTCACATAATGTTCCTTTTTTTTTTTTTTTTCCTCCTCCCCTTTCCCTTTCTCTTTCCTTCCTTTATAGGGTAGGTATGGTTATGATTTGCCTTGGTCTTCTTTATGTTCTACTGAGTCATAAAATGACTTTATAGCTTTTTAAGAACTACAGAAATAGATCCTGATATTTATTAGTGCTTTCTGATTGCCCAGAGACAAATGCTGCTGTAGACAAATACTCTGTCAAACTCTGCAGAATCATCCTGGTGTTACAAAGGTTGTGCTTATTAAATTTGTACTTTATAGATACAGTGACAGTGTAACAGGTCATTTGAGCCTGGTTAATATTTGATCTGGCCTTCCTTGGAAAGGATCCAGACACTACCTGATCTGATTCTCTCCTTTTGCACATGAGGGTTTGAGATTCAACAAGGTGAAGCAAAAGTGGCCCAGAGTTGTTTCACTCCATCATTTCAGGGCCTGGAACACAATGGCCTCTTCCTACTTCAGCACTTTGTACGTGCTACTCCCTTCGTTGCCAGCCTTGTCCACACCCTGTTCACTGAGGTCCTTGTGCTCTGTCCTCTCACCCACCCTCTTCTTAAGGCAGCTTTCTGTGACCTTCCTGACCAGCTTCACGATTCCGAGATGCTGCTTTGCATCTTCTTGCAGGGTGATTTGGTTGATATTTGTGCATCCCACTCGACTTGGTTCCATGAAGGCAGGATGAGTACTTTGCCTTACAGAGAGCACGTTGCTTGGATTCAGTGGACATTCAGTAAGCAGTGGCTGAAAGAGTTAGTGTCAGGCGTCTGATCTGAGTTCTGTTGCCTGACTGATAGCCCACATGTCCTCTGTCTTTATACCATCTTTTGCCTGGTAAGGATGCACTGTGGAGGCCCAGCAGAGGCTTGTCGTGAGTCATAAACTCTCAGGTCTGTACCTGGTCATGCAGCTGTATTCTTTCACCTTAGGCCACTGGATGGGGATGCCTGCCTCTCCCAGGTACACAGCTGGGCTCCGCTGCAGGTGCTACATGGTGACAACGATGTCCTCTTCCCTGTCAGTGGAGTGGGCTCTTGTGGTTCTGCAGGTGAGTGCTTCCTGATTTTTCTTTTCCTCCCATCAGACTTTTGGCTCTAAGACCCAGCGAGAGAAGTATTGGAGTTACTCATACAGGCAGGAAGGAATGGGAACCAAAAGGCCTGGGGCTTAGGCAAGGAGATACTTGTGGGGACCCAGAAGTGAGAGGGGCTGTACATCTCTTAAGAATTGGAGCATTTGGAAGTGCTCTCAGCTGTACTAGCTGACAAGTCTCCAGGGAACCTTCAGCCTGGGTTTCTCCCTCCACCAGTGGCTTGCTGAGCTAGATGTTGTCAGCATTGACTATGAATAATGTATTATTTGCTCCTTTGAAGTTGGGAGAAGGTAACTGAAGTTCTGTCCATAAAGGCCCTGCCATCTTACACAGAAAAGTGCTCCGGGCCCAGGGAGTATATCAGGGCTGAAGCACGTGCCTTTGCTTGTAGATCAGTGTTTCTGTGCCATTCCACATGGTTGGACACACATGTGCATGGTTCCTTCTTGTTTTCTTTAGTCAAAAAATATCATGGGGAGGTGTAGGTGATCTTGGCTCACCCTCTAGGAGGGGTGTGCTGTACAGATGGCATAGTATCTGACACAGAAGGGTTTAGTTACTGTTGCCATCTCCTGAGCACCATTAGTTTGGAGAGGTCTTGGCCCACCTGACTCAGATGTGTTCTCATTTTGCTGGGAGACAAATGTCTCTTCTCTGAGCTTTATTTAGGAAATTGTACCTGGGGCCCACCAACTCAAGAAACTGTATAGAATGATAGACCTTTGTCAAGAGCAGAGACCATCTCACACTGACTCTGAGGATTGTCATTGGGTCAGACACAGTTCTAGCTCTGGGAAGCTGGGTGAGTGTAGTTGTGGGTGTGAAGCAAGGCTGAGGAGAGCCTGAAAAAAACATGAGCAGCTCCTCTGGACATGTGTGTGAGCTACAACAGGGCAAAGTGAATTTTACCAGTGTATCTTTGAAGTGTGAGGGAAGGAGATGCTCAGTGTTTCTTTCCAGGTTTAATGCTCATGTCTGTCAGTCTGGAAAGCAGATGATGGTATTGAGAGTGACACAGTACTCACCAGGCCTGGCAGTATGTCCAGTGCTGTGAAGTGACTGACTCCGTTTATCTTGCCAACCCTATCACAGCCACAAGGAGAAGGTGTTACTGCTGCGTGGCCTCCTTTCTGATTTGCAGTGAGACTCCCTCAGTTATTCTGTCAGAGTGCCAGGCATGTGTAAAGCTGTGGTTAGGTAGCAATGCTGTATTAGCTGTGTGTGGGCATCCATGGTGCAGGGCTGAGCAGTGGGATAAAGAGGACTCTGGATAAGGAGATGTGCTGCTATCTTCTCATTCCTGTTTCCCCACACTGCCTAGGGACTGTATCATTGCCTGTTGTCTGCCATAGCCTTTTCTTTGCCTGTACTTGAATGAGTGGCTAATACTGCTTTCTTAGCCACATGACCTTCCATACCCCCTGGGACATCTGTGTGTGGGGTCCCAATTAAGTTCCAGAGGGGAACAGTGTGTTGGCCTTGTTCCTGCTTGCAGGCCAGACTGTAGGAGCCCTATATCTCCAGGTTGTCAGTCCAGAAGACCAGGAGTAGGGAACAGTCCTTGCCATTGCAGGTCAACAATATCAGTGTGGACCGAGTGTCTGGGAGGGGACATTGGGGACATTGGCTAGGACTATGCTCACCAGAAATGATGCATATGAGTCATTCTGCTACTTTTTAAATTTACTGAAGTCATAAAGCTGCCAAGAGTTTTGCAAACTTGTGACAGCCTAAGAACCAATCCTGCTGTGGATTGGAGCATTGCACAGGAAGACATGATACTTGAGGTCTTCATGAAGATACTAGAATCTGAGCTAGGGGAATTGGTTAATTGCTTGGGATGCTGAGCCATGTCAAGTCCTTCCTGTGCAAGTCCTTCCTTGCTCATTTTTATAGGAGCCTAGGGGCCAGGTGGGGTCAGCATTGGGTCCTACCAGTATTTTTTTCCTGAGACTCCTTTACTTTTGCTCAGCTTCGAACTAGTGTCTTCTGATTGACACTACCCTAATTTAGACATTACCACGTTTTTCCTTGTTCTTGCCATAGAGCCATTTTTGTCCTTTAATGAGACTTTTCACAGAGAAGGACATTCCTTACCTTGGGAAATTTTTCAGTTGTCTTTGAAAATGTCCTTGCTTTTACAGTCACTGTGATTGGGGGTAGAGAAAAAGAGGAAAAGAGAAAGAGAGGTTCGTGTGAGGGAGGATGGGTGTTTTTGTAGCTAAACCTTAGGAGGGAGAAGAAAACTCTGAAAAGAATGATTATCTTTCAGAATCTTGGGTGAGACAGCTGCGTGTTCAGGGGGTCTGCATGTCCTGGTTAGGGAAGGAGTCAGAGCAAGGAGCTATCAGCCCAGGCTCACACAACGAGACTTGGAACAAGCAGGTAGAAGGTTAAACACATGAGCAGCTCCTCTGGACATGTGTGTGAGCTACAACAGGGCAAAGTGAATTTTACCAGTGTTTCTTTGAAGTGTGAGGGAAGGAGATGCCCAGTGTTTCTTCCCAGTGAGAATAATAAATGGAGGTGACGAAATATCCCTTCCTACTCATCTAAGTTATAAGAAAGTACTGCTTGGATTTTAACAGATGCACAGCCGGTTTCTGAGGGCAGCCTTTGATTCATTTGTAACCTGAGGTCCTCTAGTCCTTTATTTTCCTGTCAGGTCTAGAGTTATCAGCCCCTCATTGTTCTTCCTTTGGGTTTTTGGAGTACTTTGTTAAGATTGAGAAGAAATTTTGTGATGTCACTATGACCTGATATTGATTTTAGAGCTAACTTTACTTTTATGAGTGTCAAGGTAATGCTGGCAGAGAACTGTATTGTATATGTTTCCTGCATCTCTTCCAGGGGACATGTGACACTCGGGATTCATGATTTTAATTATTCTTACACACAGCTTCCCGGCTGTGTGCCACATACGGTACTAGGCTCAAGATCTGAAGGTGAATCCCACTTTGTAGTTCTGCATGCATGCCAGAAGGGGGATAGGGGACATCATTGTAAGAATCAGTGTAAAAGAATAAAGAATCCAGGTGTTCTCTGAATGCTTTCCTCACCCTATTCTATCTAATTCACCATTATCTTTTGCCTGGGCTCTTGCAAAACAGTAGTGTAAGCAAGAATCAACAAATAGCCAGGTATGGTGACACATTCCTGTAATCCTAGCACTTGGGAGGCTTAGGGAAGAGGATCACTGTGAGTTCGAGGCCACCCTCAGCTACATACTGAGTTCAGGCCAGCCTGAACTACATAGTGAGACCCTGTCTAAAAAAACAAAACACAAAGACAGAATTAACAAATCAATTATATTAAGCTAAAAAACTTCTGTACAGTAAGAGAATCAATGAGTGAAGAGACAACCTACAGAATGGGAAAAAAGTTTTACCAGCTCTTCTCAGACAGAGAATTATATCCAGAATATATGAAAAACTCAAAACAATTCGATCACCTAAAATTAAAGAACCAGTCAGGAAATGGGCAAGTGAAATGCATGGACACTTCATGAAGGAAGAAGTACAGATGACTAACAGATATATGAAAAAATGTTCAGCATCTCTGACTGTTAGAGGAGATGCAAATTAAAACAGTGCTGAGATTCCATCTTACTCCAGAAAGCATGGCAATCATCAAGAAATCAAAAAATAAATGCTAGCATGGCTGTTGTGAAAAAAATAAGCCTCCTACATTGTTGGTGGGAGTACAAATTAGTACAACCGTTATGGATATCAGTATGGAGATTTTCTAAAGAACTAAAATTAGAAATTCTAAAAGACTCAGCTATCCAAAAGCTTAAGACATCATAGTACAGTGACACATGCATACCAATTTTTATAGCAGCACAGTTCCTAATAGCTAAATCCTGGAAGCAGCCTATCAACAGATGACTGGATAAAGAAAATGTGAAATTTAAATATAAATTTAAATTTATATTTAAACTATTATGCTACAAAGGACAAATTTGAGACATTTGTAGGAAAATGGATGCATCTGGAAAATATAGTATTGAGTGAAATAAAGAAGGCACACAAACCTGAATACCATGTGATATCTCTCATTTGAGTAAGGCAAAGTATAAACTAAGAGGAAAAAAAAAAAAAGGATAGAAAGAGACAAGGGAGGGATCACTTACGGATGGAAAGGGATCCAGGGCACCAGGGATGAGGGGTGAAAGAGAGGGATAGGGAAATAGGTAGAGGGAAGATATGCTAGGCACAAGACCCTAATAACCTCAGTGTAGACATTATATGCCATAAACATGGACTGAGATTAATAACAAGAGCAAAAAGGCTAAAGGGAAGTTAGAGGAGGAGAGAGGAAGGGAAAGGAAAGGAATTAAAAAAAGAAATGAGCTGTGTTATGTATGTATACCAACTCCCCAAGGGGTTGTAAAATGTATGTACTGCCAACAGATACTAATAAAGAAAATACATGGAAATAAAAGATTTATGAAAAGGAAATAAACAGCCCCAACTGCACTGTCAGCTTCTACTCTTTTCCTTTCTTTGTTTAGGAGCCAGAGTGAGTTTTTACGACACAAACCAGATCACATCATTTCCCTGCTCCAAAACCTTCTAGTGCACTTAGGATAGAACGTAGAATTTGCATCGTGGCCGGCTAGGTACCTGCTAATGCCGACTACTTCATTTCCTCCTGTTTTCCTTTTGTTGAGTGTCCCCAGCCATATCAGCTTTCCCCTACTTCCTCAAATGGAGCCTCGCCCTTTCTCTCCACCTGCCCCTCCTGCTTTCTGCTCCCCTGGCAAAATCCTTCAGGTCTCAGCTCAAGTGTTGCCTTTCGGAGGTGTTCTCTGACCTCTCCTTGGACAGGTCAGGATGTGTATGCCATACTGCAAATCTGTGTCTCTGGTGCTCTGACTGCTATTTGTCATGGTGTATTTGTGTTAACTACTAGACAATGCCTGTTCTCCCTGCTAGTCTCTGAGGTCCATGAGAGCAGGGCTGTGTCTGTCTTCCAGTGTGACAGTGAGCAGGCTAGGCTCACAGCTGGGACTTAGCACACCTTTGCTGAATGAGTGAATAGATGGTTGTGGTAGGTGGAGGGATGAATGGCATTGGAAGAATGATGTCCAGATAGAAGAGGGGGTGTGGATAAAGGCGTGGGGGCAAAGCATAGGATATGTAGAAGAACAGACAGGTCAGCTGGATGAGAGCCTGTATGCTGAAATGGGAAGGGCTCAGCTTGGCCATTGGACACACCAGGGTTTGGATCCTTGTACTTTTTAGTTCTCAGGCCTTCCCAAGTCAAATCCTTGGGGTCCATTACCTCACGTGTAAAATTAAGCAAACAGTAGTCTTGTCTGTGAGGGGTTCTTGAAAATGAGTGAGATGCTCTGTCGTTTGTGTGCCGTGGTGTGCTAGGCCTGCTGCAGATACTAGCCAGATGGGAATGTGCTAAGGAAGGGGCTCAGGCTGTCAGCTGGGCTGAGTCAGTGTTAGGTCTAGAATGCCCGTTGCATGACTACTCTGGCTGTGAATTTCCACTGTGTGTGTTGGACTCTAGGCTTTGCTTCAGGGTGTGGAATCTGACAGCTGTGCCTGAATTAGATTATCAAAAATGACACAGAACTGAGGTGACCTGGCACAGGAGGGCCTTTAGGTGGTACTGAGCCTTTGAACAGATGTACAATAAAATGACTTGTAAGTAGACTGGGGGGATACTTTAGGTGACATTTATATACTGTGTTAGCTTCTTGTTTGTGTTAGCAAACAGACAAACAAAAAACTGTGATAATTAATGGAAAGAAAAAAGATTTATTTTGATTCACAGTTTCAGATATTTCCTTCTTTGGTCACTCAGCTTCACTGTGTTTGGGCTTATGGTAAGGCAATAAATCATGGTGGGAGCATGTGGTAGAAGAAGCTGCTCACCTCATGGTGACTGGGAAAGAGGGAGGAAGAGATGGAGAGAGCGAGAGAAACCTCCTATCAAGGGAATACCTCAGTGACCTAACTTCCTCACACTGGGCCCCACTTCTTAAAGGCCCAGTTGTATCATGGGCTGAGAATCAAGCCTTTAACATATAGGTCTTTGGGGAACACTTATCCAAACTGTAGTAGGTATCATGCTCTGAGGAGTTATAGCCCACTGGGGAGTGGCATGTAAAACCTGTGGTTTCAAAGGTGACTTGGTGGGCTTAGGCAAGTATCCAGTATAGTTTTATACTAGGCAGTTGTAAATGTGTGACCATGATTCAGGACTGAGGATTTGGCCAAGGGAGAGGGCTGAGATGAGAACTATAGACAAGGCCTTTCTGGATTTTCCAAGGAAGATTGAGGCATGATTTAGAAACCTTTCACTCAGAAATCTGAGAAAAGATGATTGGGGGAGGAAAGGCAAAGAAAGTAAGTTTTATATCTGAGAGAGGAGACCTTGGGGAGGAGGAAGCTGAGAAAAGGGCTCTGGGTTCTCTGAGAGCAGTGTTGATTGATTGGAGGGACAAAAACCTGAGACAGCTGGGATCATTATGGAGTGGGCTGATGCTTGCCGCCATTCACAGAGCATCCTTAACAGGCTTTACGTGTATGTTAAAATGTGCAAGTCAGTGATGTGGCAGGCATTAAAATGTTTGGTAGACACTGCTGGTAACCCATTTCATAGGTGAGAAAACAGGTATGAAGAGGCTGGTAGGTGGTTGAATCAAAGTTGGGGAGCAGGGACTTGAGCCCCGGCAATTGGGCAGAGCCTGTGCCCCAAAACTCATCTCAGTATTAGGTGGCAAGAAAGGGGAGGCTGAAAAGTAGAAACCTTATTTCCCCTTTGATTTCTTGAAAGAGTTAGGAGGGAGTAGAAGCTTGATGGGCCCAACAAAGTAGAAGAAAGAGTTACAAAACATCTTTTCTCTCCTCTTAACTCTTCCTCAAGCCCAGTCCCTTTGTCACTGGGGGTCTGGCACAATTCCAGGCATAAATAGGAGGTGTGGTGCTGAGGAGGCTGTGTTCCCTTACCTCTGTGTCCCCTGGCCCTGGCCTAGTTCTCCAGTGGGCAATAGCGCTGAGAAGTTTCTTGAATGAGCAAGGAGAAGGGGTCCTGTGTGTGATACGGGTCTTAATGTCACTATCCAGCACAAGGTTCATGAGATTGTAATTTTTCCTGGAAGGAGACTCAAGCACCTGCTAATGTGTTTATGAGAATCATTAATGTCTTTTGTCTGTTGGTTGTAGAGATTATTTATGACCTCCTTTCTTGGGAAAACCTTCCAAAAAGCCACTAATACATGGTAACACTTTAGAAGGAAATGGCAGGACATGGTCTGTAGTTAGACCATGCTGCCCTCTAGTGTCACTTATAGGCAGAAGCAGTTTGCCTAACAGCTGTTTTATTGTTCCGTGATTTCTGAGATTGGCTCTGAATATAAACTTCATGCACAATTCCATGTGCCTCAGGGTCAAAAAAGTGTCAGGATAAGTGGGACTATAGGACCTTCTATCAGCAACTGAGCCCACGTCATAATAGCACTGTCTGCAAAAATGAAATGGGTAAATTAAAATCTAGTGCACAAGTAGGAAGAATTTCCAAGTCACCTGGTACAGCAGAAGAAAAAATGACAAGGAGAAAATAGAATTAAAATAACTTGACTGTCTTTTTGCAACTGTTCTGTGCAATTTCAGGTGTGCCCCTGGGAAGCCTGGAGAATGGGACAGGACCTAATCACCACCTTCTGGCAGAGCCTGGCCTGCGGTACAGGTTAGTATTCTACTTTTGGGATTGAGATGTGCTAGTAACAATTTAGATTATATTCTGTTTTAAAGATATGGTTATAACACAAGGCTTTACCTCACATTTATATTCAGATTTAGTGTTGCATCTCAATGACCAGTTCCTAATGGTCTTAGATTATCTTTCCCAGGTATATAATCCATATGAGTTTTCAGTCTTAACCTCCTAGATGAGGGCTCCTTCCTGCCCCAAGCCATGCATAGTGTCCTGTTCTCACCCAGAATAAACAAGGTTCTGGACAAAACACCACTCACCCATGCCCCAGCTGGTACCACTTAGTCTGGTATCAGAAAGCATGGTGCTGCCAGACCCTTTCAGGGCTCTGAGCCCTTTTCTGCTATTTATTTTAGCAAATTTGCAATGTATAATGATGGATGAAAAATATTATTCTTAACCCTGACTGCATGACCTTGAAGATGTTTTGGTGCTTTTCTTTCAATGTGTGTGGATATATCACACAACAGCCTTGCTATTTTCATAAAAGGTGTTATTGTTACATTTGTTCCATGTTGCAATTTCATTATAACTATACAGTTCTCATTTGTATTGATTATGTTCTATAGAGTTTCTGTGAATCCTGCATCTTTTTCAGAGGGAAAATTCGAGGTTCTGTGAGACTCTGGTCATGACATTTTTACCAGTTGATCAATGGACAATGTGACCTTATGTCTGTTCCTGTTTAAAGACACATCGTGTAATATCTATCATTAGCTTTGAATTCATGGCCAGTGGTGCTATAACTCATACCTGAATAAAGCTTATGTAACATGATTTTTTCATAAAGAACATCACACCTTTCTCACTTCAGGAACACAGGATAGTACTATACTTAGAGGTTATGTTAAATAACAAAGATAATCAATAAAAAACTCACAAGAATATGAAAACTGTGATACTACATATAACCACAATAAAGAACTTGTTTGTAGTTGTAGGAGCAGACACAAGAAGGTAGATTGTCACCTTGTTTGATTTTTAACTAGGACCATAAAGTTAGTGACTTAAAATTTTGGCTTATAAGTGATCTGTATTGATTTAGAGTTACTGATATGAATTACAATTGAATATGGTAAATCTTTAAAAATTTTTTTTCAAGATTTTATTTTAAAGAGATAAAAACCCGCAAAATTTCAAAACATAATAACTAGGGGGTAACAATGATACATACATTGTATGTTGTTATCTTCAAATCAGTTACTCAGAGATATGGTACATATTTCAATTAAAAATTATTACAATAAAAGACACATTGCCACTAGTCCTCCTCAAAATACCTGCCTCACTTTGAACATATTTATCCCATCATTGTTGGCAATGTGTCTTTTACTATAATAGGTTTAAAACATTTATAGTCACCATATTTTTTGATCATCTGTATAAATTTCAGAAAATAGACACATTTGCAAAAGTGGAATCTGCATGTTATGAGGATTAACTGATTTCAGATAGTTGCTTCCTGACTCTTTCTGTAGATAACTGAATAAACATATCTCCTGCTAGGTAAAGTTTTACATTTTAAGTGACCAAGCATAAATTTCCTCTGCTTTTTTGCAGTGTGGAAACCAGTTCTCCAGGCCAAGGAAGTCCTCTAACCAACCAGTTACCTTCTGCCTCAGTGCCAGAGTCAATGACAATTAGTAAGTACTTTCTGAGCCATTTCCACCCATAGTGGCATGACTGTGGGCCTGTGTGTCACAGCAGTACTTTTGTGTGTATTCTCCCATGCCTGTGGACTTTGCAAAATGTGGGCTAAAGTCAGCAGGTGTGCACCTGGCTGTGGAGTTGAAGCATGGAGCATACAGTCTTTTGGAACGGCGGTTCACCCACGGTTCTATGCGTGTGCATCCTCTCTAGGACAGTTTGGGGTTGAGATGAAAGGGAAGCTTCTTCTGTGGCTCATGTTTCAGGGACTGTTGCCTCTGTAAGGCAGTAAGGCACGGAGACACCATTGTGGTTGGGTTCTTTTGTAATATCAGAGGGATCATTTTTGTAAGTGAGGAAGAAGTGTCTCTTCAAGGTGATGAAATATTGCTTATAATCAGGTTTTCAACTTTACCTCTCAGAAAAAATATTAGAGACATAGCAATTAAGAGCAGGTTTAATGGCTTTAAATAACAAAGAATATACCAACTGTGACTTAACAGGATAGAAACTCATCTTTTCTGGAGGTAGGAAGGCCTGGGCTGGTATATAGCTCCATGGTCATCAGAGGCCAGGGCTCCTTGTGCCCTGCCTCATAGATGAAAATAGCTGTTTTAGTTCCAGCCATTCCATTCTCGTCTGAGGTAGCAGGAAGGAAGGACAGAGAAGAGATTTTCTCAGTTGACAAATAGGATTCAGGGGTCCATATATAACCACAGTAAAAAATAACTCTTCATCTGTCTGTGACTAAAGTTCAGTATGTGATGCTTTTATGAAAGTAGCCACAAGCCTTGGAAACCACAGTAATGATGGTAAAGTGGATGACTTTGTCACCAAAAGTCACAGGCACCTGTAACACCCATGGAATGGAAACATATCAAATGTCATTTCTGCTTGGAAATATGGTGCTTATTTCATGTGATAATGTAGAAGCCTGTATTTTACTATGTCATTTTTACATGTAGATCATTCTATTCCAATCTAATCGGGTTCCTTTGTAGTCATATATTTTCTATATTTTATAACTTTTTTTGTTCCTTAAAGGGAGTCCATAGGCATCCTTAGACTGCAGATTGGGCTCTTGGTAAACAAAAGCTGAAGCCCCAGCTCTAAGGACCTTACCCAGAAGGTGTCCATAGTATTCATTCGTATATCTGGGGCCAACGTTAGTCCCACGGTCTCCCCTGACTATAAAGGAGGAAGTGTATTCCCTTCTCTGTATATATCTTTATTGCTAAAGAAAGAAGTTTGGGATTTGGGGGCTGCAGCATTCACAGTTCAAGGGTGAGACTTGAGAAGTGAGTGGACATTGTGAGGCTGGTGTGTGAGAATGACTATCTCCCTGCGCAATGAGCAGAGTGGTTTACTAGGGTGTTTCTCAGCCTGGAGTTCAGCTGATCAGATATTTCTGGATCACCCAGTATCCACATGGAATGGGTAAATATATATATTGTTCTTCAAATTTCAGTTATTTATTTACCATTTTACTGTTACTTACCTTATATTGTTTGTTTTTAATGATACACTTGAAACAAATTTGAGCATTTTTCTTTAAAGGAGAAACCTTATTATCATGACTATAAATAGAGAAGCTATTAGATGATTTAAATAGCTGGTAACTATGAAAACAAAGGCAAAAGGAGTGTTACTAGAATTGACTTGGCCAGTGTTGCTGTCCCAGGTTCTGACTGAGACTCTTGCTGTTGTTCAGAGATGGGGTACAGCTTCTGTGTTTTGCTTGGGCTTGTGGCTCCTGCAGGTATGGCAGGTGTCTTCATCTTCATTTTGTTAGGCAGCTTTGTAGCCTCCAAAAAGCACCAACTTTTCTGGAGGTGCTTCTCATGCAAAGGGAATAGTACTAGAAAAAATCAGAGGTGAGGCAAATGGCCAGATTCTGCCATCAGGAAATATGTAGACTGTACTGATCAAGAATGGCAAGAAAATTGCTGCCTTCATGTGCAGTGATGGCTTTACTGAGAAAAACAATGAAGTTTGGATTGTTGGACTTGATTGCAAAAGTCGTGCTGTTGGTGACATTTCTGGAGTGTGCTTTAAGGTAGCAAAGTAGGCAGTCTGTCTCTTTTGGCCTTGTATGAAGGCAAGAAAGAAAGGCTAAGATCATAAATCTTGATGGTGAAAATATAATAGTAGTAGTTTTATGCTTTCCACCCTGTGCCAAATAGAGACAAGTCAGTGAGAATTTGGAAGATCCTGAAGATATCCTAGTGCTAGACCCAAGAATTTTTCCTAGAAGTAATGGAAAGGATGGGAGAAAGGAAAAAATTGGGATCTGTGACTTGCTGTTATTTAATGCTTTGTCTTTATAACATCTCTGATTCTGTCTCTATGCGATGACACCATGATGGATGGATAAGACTTGATTTTGATTCTGAAGAGACCATCTTTTTTGAAATGGATGCATTTTTCTAAAAGGACAGTGACCTCCAAGATGTGCATAATGGCTTTATAGGCACCTCATTTGGGTATCATTTGCAGGAGTGTGTATGTCTGTGTGATCTGTCGGTGCTGAACATTGTGCTCCCTGGGATGAGTTCCCGCATCTCAGGGGAACAGTGTATTGTGAAAGTTGCTCTTGGGTCTGATTATTAGGTTTCTGGTCCTCTCTGGGGTACTTTCTGTCTTCAAGGAAGTTGCTGACCAGCTTGTGCATTTTCACTGGGTCCATTCCTCCAGACATTATCCAGTGATGCCAGTTGCATGATGTAAAGCTTTTTTCCCATTTTTATTTATACTGTTTTCTGGAAATTTAATCATTTTATCATTTGTAATCTTTGGCAAGTGGGACATATGCAGAGTTTACAACTGTAGTCTCTTAAGGAGAACATCAGAGTATCCACATTTGGGTAATGATTCTGAATGGGTGGCTGGGTGTGTGGGGGTTTATGAGGTGGCTGCACATTTAGGAAGTCTTCAGGGGCCAATGCCTTTGTTTACCCTGTGTGCATTGCCCCATAGGTGAGGGGGCAGGATTGTTGGGAATCTTGAGTGCAAGGTGATTTTGGTCCTCCACCCCATTCTCTCACCATTATATGTGTCTTCATTGAGAGAAATAGGGAGGTGGGGTGCCATGTTTCCTGGCTGCCATTAACAAAGGTCCATGAGCCAGGTGGCTTCAATAACAGAAATTGATTTTTTGGAAGTTGTAAACTTAAGAGCAAAGTGTTAGTTAAATTGATTTTTGATAGGACTTTTTTCCCCTGTTACCTAAAGTCAGGCAGTCTTTTTCTATGTTCCTAATGGCCTTTTATCTGCCTGTGTATCCCTGGTGATTCTTTCTCTTTCTAATTCTCATTCTCAGGCTCAGTCTTTTTTTCAGTATTGGGGCAGAACTCAGAGCCTTGCTCATGGTAGGTAGGCACTCTACCACTGAGTGACAGTCCCAGTCCATTTCCTCTTTTTTAGCCCCCTTTAGAATTTTATTTTGGGTATTACTAACTTACCCAGGCTGAAGCAGGAGGATCACAAGGTGAGCCTCCTGAGTAGCTTGGATAACAGGCATGCATGACCATGCCTGACCCTTTCTCTCTCTTTGTAAGGACACCAGATCTTATTTAACCTTACATACCTCCATACAGTTTCTATTTCCAAATGCAGCAACATTGGCTTTAGGTCTTTGTCTTAGTGTGTTTTCTGTTGCTGTAATTAAATGCCAAAGATAGGGTGATTTATAAAGAAGAGAGGTTTATTTAGTTCACAGTTCTGCAGGTCTTGGCACCAGTGTTTTCTTAGCTTATGGTGAAGGCTACATGCTGTGTCATATCATGGCAGAGAAGCAGGTACATGTGGAAGGAACATGTGTTAGATAGAGGCTGAGGGGAGGCACCAGGCTGGCTTTATAACAGGTCACTCTCTTAGTAGCTAATCTGGTACCAGGATACTTGTAACACTCCAGTGAGTCTTAACTCACTTCCTTGAGAAAAGTGTTAATACCTCTTAAAGGCTGGAACATGCCTAACACTGTTCTATTGGGACTGAGCCTCAGTTTGAGTTTTGGTGGTGATAAGTCACAGCAGGCTTCAACATATGAATTTGAGGGGAAAGTGATGCAAGTGAGGTGCTACACAGGGCTTCTCAGGAACAGGGGACTGAGAGCAATTGAAGCGTGAACTAAGACTACATGCCAGCATGTGAAGCACATACATTTCTCTAGAGCAGAAGCTCATATCTTGGAAATTCCTCAGTGAGCCTGGCAAGGGAACTCATCAGCTCTACTCCCCAAAACTGAAGGGTTTCTCTGTGCCATTAAGTGGCTTTTTGCCTTCTTTTACACAATCAGGCAGGTGACTACATCTGCACTGCAGTGGACCCCTAAGTAGCTTATTTCATCCTGGGAACTTGAGGCTAATTTACAAGTTCTTTGCTTAGCAACTGTCCGCTCCCAGGTGTCTCTGCAGTTGTATAGGGCTTTGTTGTGAGGCATTTCGAGAACACGGTTTTTTTGTTACTTATTGCCCAAGAGAAGATGATATGCCCAGACTCACAATATTACTTTCCCTTTCTGCAAGGCTGTTTGGTAGTTAGAAAATGCAGAGCCTATTACGAAAAAGTTAATTAGGAAGCAGTAAAGACAGTCTTGAGTAAAACCTCAGAGCTATTTTGTTCCTGTGAGTTGGTTTGTGGTCCCCAGGATCAGAGCTGTGCCCTGTAGGAATTGCAGCGTCTCCTCTTGGTGTCAGAGGCAGAGATGAAGGATATGCTCAGAAGCAAGGGTGCCCATGTCAGGTTGCAGCTTATTGGTCTTAAACTCTTAGTGCTTGGATGCTTTGTATTCGCGTAAGGTTAGGATGGATACCGGTTGTGGAGATCAACCTTGACATACTTGGGAAAGTGTGTGCATCAGAATTAAGAGTAAATAAGTGTCAGCTACTACTAATATGTTTATTTGTATTCTGCTTCTAAACATCATGTCATAATAATTCTTTTCTTCTCTATGTCCCTGATCATTCATGAACTGCTGCAAGATAATCTATCACTTTTTTTTTATTTAAAGAGAAAAAAAAAACAGGAAAAAGGTAGAAATATTACAGAATTTTAAGAAAAGAAGATAAGAAGTCAGAAATCACTAGTTGATATGTTACATATTGTTCTTTTAGAAATAGTTTTTCAAGTTACAAAATTAAAGCACACAAAGTGGACACTAAAGCAGTGAGAGTGCAAACAGATCTGTTCAACAATCCAGCAGAAACCTAGAAATATGGTTATCAATCCCACACACCTAAACATACATGCAGCTATATCTTTTATAGTGCTTCCTATTTCCTCTTTTTTTACAATAGCAATTATACATTTTTAAAATTTTATTTAAAGAGAAGAAAAAAAAAAGCAAAACCAAAAAGGGTAGCAAACAATACAGAATTCTAAAAGAAAGAAAAAAGAGAATGAGAAAAAGCCCCACTAAGAAATCAGTAATTTATAAATTACGTACTGTCATCCTGGATGTAGTTGTTCAAGTTACAAAGTTAAAGGGTACATAGTAAACATTCAAACAGTCAGACTACAAACAGTTCTGCTCAAAGATCCAACAAAGATTCAGCAGTATGGTCATCTATTTTACACACTCAAACATAAATGCAGTTATATCCCTTAGAGCACTTTCTTTTCCTCTCTTTTTTACAATAGCAATTACACATTTTGGTTTTATTACTCTTGTAGTTCTTATTTACTTTTTATACTAGAGACACAATACGATATTTAATCTATCACTTTTTAATTGCAATTCACTGGATTATTTGGGGGAAAAAGAAATGCTGCATGTGAAGTGCTGAGCTTGTGGTTCAGTGCACATCATTTTTAATCTGCTTATGGGTTGTTTGGGAATGAATTGCTGGTTGTGGGATCAGAGGGGCATAGGTTATGCAGTATTTGCAGGCTTGCTTTAAGAGCCATTTGGTGTTCTGAGTTAATGTGTTGTCAGCCATGTGAGGCCTGCCAGTTCCTGATACTTTACCACCATTAGTTGCTAATGTGTTGATATATATTTGCTACTTTAAAAACTGGAAAAAATCATTTCTTGCAGTTGGGGCTGTGCATTGCTCATGCAGTAACTTTTCTTCATGCTTTTGCTTACCTTTTATACCTTCCACGTGAGCCCTGTTTCCGTCCTTAACTTTCAGTGCTTCTGTCCTGTGTATTCCCTTTGACTTGGAAAGTCGAGGGATGGGACCAAAGTGGCTATCCTCTGTTGCTGGTGGAGTGTGGGGCCTGGCAGGCAGTTGAAAGTGAAATGGCAGCCCTTTCCACTGGCCTCTCACAAGAGCTGGCTGAAGCAGTTTTTTTCTCTTCCATATCCTCATCTATTCTGCTTAAAATCTGCGGGGTCCCAACAGCCTCTGTCCTGTCCAGGCTCACTTCTCTGTCTGAAGTTACCCATACAGCCAGTGGCTTCTTTCTATTTGCTGGCTCTTCCTCTGTAGACCTTACCACCAGTGCTTGATAAACCCCAAGCCAAACTTCTGGAATGTGATGGTTTGTTTAGAAACAGCAGGTAGAAGGAGAATGCTATTAGATCTCATATTCCCTCCTTCTTAAATCAAATGTATCTGTGTTATTTCAGTTTTGACCTGTAGAAACATGCAGAGCTTATCAACAGCCAAGAACTTTGACATTGTTTTCTCTTGTCATTCCCTCAATAGTCCTCTGAGGTGTAGGTAGTCATTCTCTCTTTTCTTGTGTAAGAAAACTGAGGCTCTGTAATGTTCAATAACTTGCCCAATGCCTCCCAGCTAGTATTTGTTCAAAAAATATTAACCAGGCACTCACTGTGTGCCATGTATGGTTCGTAGTTATGATAAATGGTGAATCTGGCAGTGAACCCAGATTTTCTACTTGCACAGTCTACACTTCCAACAATTCCAGATCCCCCAAGGATATACTTTCCACTGTCACCCACCAGGATAAGCAGCCTTGCAGTGGGTGCCCATTCATGACCAAGTGCCTTAAAGTTATTTTTAATGAAGCAATGAATTCTCAAAGACATTAAGTTTATAGAATGCATGTTTCAAACAGGTTTTATTATTTTCAGAAGTATTTATGCTTTCAGGATTATTAGAGCTGGAGAGGAGAAAAGTATTTTTTTTTTTTGGTACTGGGAATCGAACTCATGACAGCACGCTTGCAAGGCAGATGCTTATGCTGCTGAGCTAAATCCCCAGCCCATATATTTCTTTAATCCTCCAAAGTTTCTACTTTTTATTTGTTTGTTTGTTTTTGTTTTTCTGAGGCAGGGTCTCCCTCCTTAGTTCAGGCTGTCCCTGAGGTCACTATGTAGTCCCAGGCTGGCCTTAAACTCGCAGCAATCCTCCTTCCTCCACCTCCCAAGTGATGGACCTCCTAAATTTTTAGCCAAGACAGATTCCTGTTAGTGAAAGACAGATTCGGACAAGAGAAAACCCAGCAGTTTTACTATGCTTGCTGTGTGCATTACTGGGAAAAAGTCACTCAGAGTAATTTTCTCAAATCAGCGGATTGGGAGACTTGCTTAATAGTATTTTAACAAAGCACCATCAATTTTAGAGGAGTGACAAGACAAAGGAGCAAGTTTCAGGCTTTCTAGAGTGAGAACACCACAGGGAGGTAGTAAAACTGCTCCCAGATCCCTCTGACCCAGAGTTTTCTCCTTTAAAGGGCAGAATTTATATCTAGCTTGAGGCTTGGATGCCAAAAGAGGTAGAAAGACCTTTTGTGTTCAAGTATCACTGTCCTGCTGTCTGGCAAACAGGAAAAAACAGAGGCCCACAGTGTTTTCAATCATCCTTATATTTTAAGGCCATGAAATATTTTGGTTTCTTTCAGCGCCATAAAAACTGGAAGGGGTGGCTTCTTATCCTGACCACTTTCTCTTTGCATGTTTTTTCTCCTCTGGCTCCCAGTTCACCTCCTTCTGCTAACCCCAGATGTGGTTTCTGTAACAACCAAGCCGTTTCCTTTAGTGTAGCCCTGTGGTGGGTGACCTAGGATCTGGCCTATGCTTTTCTCTACCCATCAGCACCTTTCTGCCCTTCACACATGAGTTCATAGCTCTTTCTCTGTTTTTTGTTATATGTGGTTTTGGAAATTTCACCGTACTTAGGGTATCATTTTTATATTTATGTAAAATAATGAGTTGTGGTTAATATTAAAATATTTTAAATTCCTTTTTATTTTTACCTCTTCTATTTCAAATACTTTTTCCTGTCTTTTATAAGAACAAAATAATTTAATTTAGTGGGTAAATAGAAAAGTGGTCTGTCTAATATGCTGGACTTGAAGCAGAAGAAAGTTAAATATTTTTGAAATGAAACTAAACATACTAAGAAATCCTTGTTGTTAAACTATAATGCCTTTAAAAATATCTAGGCCTTTTCATACCATCTTGGAATTGGTGGGAAATAGCTCCCTACTTTATCATCATATGCTATTTAAGCTAATTTTTATTTTATTTTTTAAAAATTACTTTTCCTTTTTTTGAGACAAGGTCCCACTATGTAGTTTAGGCTGGTCTTGAACTCACTATGTAGGTCAGGCTGACCTTGAATTCATGGCAATCGTTTTGCCTCAGCTTCCTGAGTGCTGGGCTTACAGGTATATGCTACCATGTCTGTCTTAAACTAATTTTATGTAAACCCTGAATTTTATAATGATGAGAATTTTATTTTCAGTTTCCCAGTTTAATTTAACATGACATTATTTTAAGCTTAATTTGTGGGCCAATATTTTGAAGAAGTTTTGGATCACATAGATCTATGAGTTCCATTTGGGGGTCCAGGAAGGTATGAATTGGAGTTACGGGTAAGAGAGAAACATTGTGAACCATTATAATGAAGGTGGGCACTGGCCAAGAGCAGTGATATGTTTTTAGAGTAGCAAATGTCTGTTTTGGATGTGGTATTTTAGCTGTGACCAGCAGCTTTAATAACAAGTAGGGTCACAGTATTAATAGATGTGGTTCTCAATTGAAGTAATAATGGTGATCATGAATCAGACTCATTAGATAGTGAGATTGTGGGCATTATGCTTGATGCTTCTGTGAAGTTTTCTCTGGCTTCATACCAATCCACAGAAGCAGGAATCATTGGCCCATTGTAAAGATGGGGAAATCACTGAAGCAGAGGCTAAATTTAGTGCTCATGGTCATGCAGCCCAACTTCTGGGGTGGTGGCTTCAAAAATCCAATCCTACTCTCCTTTTTCCCTGGATATGGATGGGACCCAGCAGTTTTTTCCTTTGTGTAGGCAGCCAAGGAACCTGATTACTGCTGGCAGTGCTGCCAGTGCCTTTGAAATGTGTTTTTGGAGAAGGAAATGTTGGGAAGCTGACTCTTACATCTGCTCCCAGTGATACAGGGAGATATTTCCCCTTGGGGCTGTGCACATTGCCCTTTCCTCCTCTGACTTTGTCACTCCAGACTGTGTGCTTGGGAAGGATGGGCTCCAACCAAGCAAGTTTTGATATGTATGTATGTCTTAGCTGCAAAGCATCAATACACCACAGAGTGTCACTGCTGGATCCCACCAAAAGCCTAGAAAGGTGAGAGCCTCTTGGTAGCCTCTAGAGTATCTGCAGAGGGGCTACTGCAAGATTCCTCATGCAGGCCCAGCACGTATTTCCACAGGGAGACGCCGCGGCATCAGGTGTCCCTCAGAGCTCTGCAGGATGCTTTGGGAACATGAGTGCTGCCTTGGGCTACCTGACATACAAGCACTCAGTTGTTTTTAGATGTTAAGGAGACTTCTTCAGCCTTCACCCTACTCCCTCAACTCCATCATTTACATAGGAAGGCTTGGATCTGGGTTTAAGAAAATTGCCTGTGGCCACACAGTGTGAGTGTGGGGAGCATGGGGAGAGGAATACCCCTAGGATTTTCATGGGAATGTTTTTCTTGATGAAGATAAAAAGAGAGCATTTTCTTCTATTTTATCCATGTGCCCCCTCTGCCCCTGTACTAGATCTTTTCTTGAATTCAGGAAGTATGCCCACCGCTCACCCAGATAGTCACTCTGTTAGTCTTGGCTTATACACCAGGGCACAAGAGGCCAAAGACTTGCTCAGAAGTTGCCAGACCAGTGAGGGGCCAAATAGCAGCCAAGTTAACAGACACATGAACTCATTCTTGCACACGGCAGGAAGTGGTAGAAAGGCCAACTGTGGAGGCCTGTCAGGGAAGGGCTCTCTCCGGTGACTGTGGAGCTGAGGCTGCAGGATGAGACAGTTTGGTCCCTTGTAGTGGGTGGTTACAGTAGTGTGCTGGCCAGAGATGAAAGGGGAGAAGCTGGGTTGGAGAGTGCCAGGGAGAGTGATTCATTCAGAACTTATTCCATGTGCAGGGGAAGCTGGAGGAGGGTTTGAGCAGGGTGATGGGACTGTCTCACTTTCCCCTGCAAAGAGCAGGCTCTAAAATTTGTGTGTGACTTAAAGCACACTTAACTGCATGTTCCTTGCCTGTGTCTTCTAATGGCTTTCCCTTGTATACAAAGTCCTTATGAGCCTTCCTGGTGCCTCACTGGAGGCGAGCCCTGAGTTTGACATCCATAATTCTCTCAAGTTCAGCAGTTTCATTGGTGCCCTGACACTCATGATTCTGAGGTGAGCTCTGTGCTACAACAGAAAAGTCCCCAGGTGGTCTAGAGCCTGCACAGGTATTCTGACTTTAATCCAGCACTTGCACTTCTGGCTAGATTTCTCTTTCTTTTAACTAGAGACTTTTGGGGCCCTGATTCTTATTTGCAAAATGGACACTTAACTGCCTTTCAGGGCTGTTGTGAAGATTCGGTGTACTAACACATGTTTATGTGAAGGCACAAAACTTGTGTTAAGCCAGGCATCCTTTGCTGTTGGAGCCTTATGAGCTATGTTAAGCTTCCACAGCTGGCGAGAGTTGCGTCTGAGTCAGGCTGTTGCCCAGGAAAGCTTAGGACAGTGTGAAAGGGAATCAGTGCCAATGTACAGTGTCAGCTTGCCTGAAATTCATCAGGAGGTGGTGGAAGAGGTTCTTTTCTACATTTACTTCTGGGATTCTTTTTGGAATTTGGGGGGAGTACTGCTGAGGATTGATCAAATCCATCCCGAGACTTATTCCTGTGGCAAGTTCAGATTTTCCTTCAAAGAGTGCCTGGAGAAGAGCAAGATTTGAATATATTTTCATTTATTTTGCCTACTGTAAACCAGGCTTTTTTACTGCTTAATTTTCACAGGATCTGAGTGTAAGCCTGGCTTCATAGTTGAGGAAGCTGAGACTTGGAGTGACTCTGGTGAGGGCTGTGCTGCTAAGACATGGTGGAGCCAGGATTCATATCCCTTCTTCTCCCAGCTGTTCCTGGAAACCCAGAAGCTTTAGGATTCCCCTGCCCTCACAGAAAAGCATTCTAATTCACTAAAATATTTTAAAGACTGAATGTTTTTGTCCTCTTAAAATCCATGTGTTGAAAGTTATAATTCCAGGTGATGATATTGGGAGGTGAGATCTTTGGAAGGTGATTAGGTCATGAGAATGAAGCCACTCTGAAAGGTGTCCTTGTAAATGAGACCCCTGGGTGCTCATTAGCCCCTTCTGACATGTGAGGACACAGCAAGATGTGAATCAGAGGTGAACCAGAAAGTTGGTCCTTTGTGGACAGCAGGTCTTCCATCATTTGATCTGGGACTTCAGCCTCCAGCACAGCAAAACCCAAATGCTCACTGTTTCTGAGTCACTTAGCCTGTGGCACTTATAATACTATCCAGGCAGACTGAGCCCTGCTCAGGGAGGCCTCTTTTTCTTGACCATCATCTAAAAGAGTGCATATCTCACCTTCATCACAGCACATCGTACCATTTTGTTTTCTTATAGCTGCTGACTTCAGGATTTAGTCCCACCTCATGACCTGACTGTGCTTTGTTGTATGTTTTTTGTGTCCCCTACTGGAGGACAGGAGTTAGGCCTATTTACTGCTGCATCCCTCGTTCTCTGAATCATGTTTTCTGTGTGGTTGTTGCTTAGGAAACATTTGTGTAGAAGGAAGGAGGGAAGAAAGAAAGGACTACTTTTATTGTTCTAAAGAGGATGAAAAATGAAAGAAGTGTAGGGATGGGTGGAAACCAGGTCCTCAAGTGCAGCTTGCACAATCGCCACCCTCTCTTCAGGAGTGTTTGTGTGAGTTGCTTAAGGCAGTGAACAGGTGAGTGAATCTTCACCTTCCCTTTGTGTCAGTGGAGGAAGGTGACTGTAGGAGCAGGAGCCCTTGCTTCTTGATACTTCTTTTTGATACTGGCTTTGATGGGATAGTAGTAGATCTCTTCTTACTCTTTTTTTTTCATTTTTTTTTTATTGGTATATGATTGTGACACAGAACACATTCATCATGGGGAATATGTTGCATCTATTTTTTATGTTGCTCTTAAATTATTTTTACTTTAGGTTTCTCATAAGAGGAACTATGTGGTATTTAACCTTTTGTGTCGTTTATTTCACTTAACATTATGGTCTCAAGGTGTATCTGTTTTCCTACTAATGACTCAGATTTATTCTTCTTTATGGCTCAGTGATACTTCATTGTGTATGTATACCACATTTTCTTCAACAGTAGGCCTCTTGAGGGCTATACACCTTTATTTCCCCAACTGTGAAGGAAGGGGAGGAGGCTATATTCAAGGATTCCTTCAGTTCTAACCATCTGTTCTGGAAAAGTAGCTGTGATGCCACATTCTTATTTGTGGGGACTAAAGAGCCACATTGTTGAGGCGAGGTGTTTGTAATGACAAATCTGATCCTGTTTGTTGCTTTGAAGTCAAGGAAAGGTGTCTCATTTTCCTCTTGCTTACTGTCTCCTTTGCAAATGTAGTGATAATTCAGTTACTCTCAGTGACCTTTAGGTAGGTGAGCTAGTAATAATAAACACCTTAGCTCTTGTATTTGGCCTGTAACTGTTTATTCCTAGGTTGGGCGTTGGCTGATATACACAGCTGGGTTGGAAAGGGACATAAACACCCTTCTTTGTGATAGGCCAGTGTCACCTTCAGGTTTTAATTCTAAGTGGCTAGCAGTCCTTGCCTTGTCACAGCCAACCTTGTCATTAGGGCCTCTATAAGCTATGTGTGCAGATCCTTTTTAAACCGCATGCATCCTGTGCTTTAGTAGTACCTAGATATTGGCGATAATGGATGAATTTGACAGACTTATGGCATGCAAAGAGTACGGGATTGAGGGAACTATGGCATGGTCTTCAAGAGCTGTGTGACCTGAGCAAATGTCTTAATTTCTCAACTTCCCAGTCCATATACATGTGGGTAACATGTTAGTAAGATTCTCATGGACATATAAAGTGTCTAATGCAGAGTGGGATATGTTGTATCTGAGGACTTTCGTGGAGGCCTGTAGATAGTTTCTGAGACTTTGTAAGTCTCTTGCAGTTGTGTTCAAAATTGTGATTGTGTATTTGTGCATATAGGTGGATTCTTCTGGGCACAAGTTCCTTTCTTTCATTGCTCACCTTTAGAGGGTCACAGACTTCAGATAAAAGAAAAAAACACCAGCAGTGTTCAGCCTGTGGCAGTCACACACAATGTGTGTGGCAGTCCTCACATTCATGGTGTTGTTGTGTCTGCTTGCTGTGCTTCAGTCTGGCTAACCTGGGAGCCATTCAGACCCCTACTGCCCCTCTGTGTACTAGCAGTAAATGAGCAAGTTCTACCGGACCTAAGTGTTCTCATCTGGAAAATGAGGCTAAGTACCCATCTGACAGGGTTATAAAGATTTAATGAATTGATATATGACAAGTACTGAGAAGTAACTATAAATTCACTAAAATAAGTAGAATAGTAACTAGCATGTTAACCTATCATCAACATCTTCAAAGAGTACATTGTTGACCAATCATCCTGAAAACAATATTTGGAGCTTGTTGAGCTCCCAGTGAGTAGACCCAGTTTCCTGTTTTGCTGAAATCATCCCTATTGCAGAGGCCCTCTAAAGTACTCTTTCTTGGACATCTATTCTTAGTCCTCAATCTGAGTAATCAGTCTATGCACTACTGCTGTGAGACTGGTAGCATCAAGATTGGAAATATGATCAAATAGGACATGGTTCTCAACTGGGTCCATTTTAATCCACAATGAACACTTGGTTGTCATGGCTTGAATGTGGATCCTCCTGGCATGAGGTGGGTAGAGACCAAGGATGCTGCTGAATGAACACCCTCAGTGCACAGAACTATTCCTCACAACAGAGGAACTATCCAGTCAGAAAATACAGAGGTGCCAAGGCTGAGAAACTCTAAGGTAGGAGAAGGAGACATTGAGCTTTGTTCTTGAAATCAGATTCATTTATTCATTCTTTTTTTCCCCTACTCATCTGCTGTGTGGCCCAGGGAATAAAACTTAAGGGAGAAGTGAACCTAACTGAAATCAGAGATCCCAGAAGGCATTTAATGTTGGGTATTTGGAATGAAGATGATCTATGAAGACTGTGGGTATGTGAGGATAAACACCTGTTGCATGTCCCAACACATTCATATTCAGCATGTGCATCTTTTTATTTTATTACAATATTAACTTATCAAAAATTGACTCAGATATTTACTAATACTTGTATCAATTTTGTCATCTTTTGTCTATCTACCTACCGGTCATCTGTCTGTCTACTGACCTACCTACCTATTTGTTTTTGGTGTTTTTGAGACAGGGTCTTTCTGTGTGGCGCAGGCTGGCCTTGAACTAAATATGTAGCTCAGGTTAGCCTTGAATTTGAGGCAGTCTGCCTGCTTCAGCCTCCTGAGTGCAGAGATTAAGGTATGTGACACCATACCTGGCCTCATCTTCCTATAGACAGCTGAGTTTCTCTGCTCTTAATTTCATTGGAATATGTGCTTATTTTGGAGCTGAGTTGTTAAGTGGCTTAGCCCTTCTCATTGAAGGGAAGAGATCAGCATTAGGCCCACCAGGGGGCGCCCTGACCATTTCTCTGTTGTATTCTTTGCTGCGTTTTTTCTTCTGCAACTGTGGTTGTTGCTGTCTCAATACTTGGTGTCCTATACTGATGCCTTACTTTTATGAGGAAGGAGCATGGTGGTAGTGATGGGAGCAATGGTCTTTTGTAGATGAGAAGCATTGTGTACAGAGCAGCCTATTGCTATCAGCATGCACGTGGTGTTTTGTCAATGGCTTTCCAAACGGAGATGTGGGTGTTGGTCCTGTTTTGGAAGGGAGTATTCCGCTAACTAGAAAACATTTCTCTTTTGTCATTGCTTTTTATGAGATATAATTGACTAGCCAAGGGTATTTATTTGGCTTTTGAATCCTAATCACTGCCTTCTCCTTCTTGTATGTGGGTGAGAAGTATAGGTAGTAGAGAGAGGTGAGCCCAGGTAATCAACTCAATTGTTTTCTTTTTATTTGTCATCACTTTTAGTCTTGAACCAGGGCAAAGAGGGCAAGAAAGGCACCCATATTTGCCAGGCAGTCTTGTTGAGTGTGTCCTTTTCTTCTCTCTGCTCTTATTGGAAGGGATTCTCAATAACAGTGAGGTGATCTGCTTGTCACCTGGCAACATAATTCCAAACACTTGGCAACCTGAGAGATGAAGTTGGAGTGCTGTGCTAATGATTTAGAAGGAGATGACAGGGCCTAGTGGCCAGCCGATTGTATGGCTGAGGGTTTGATGATAAAATTTTAGGATGAGCTGGTGGGGCAGTAGCTATTAAACTGTTGGATGCACTCTGAGCCCTGGGCCTCTTCATTGCAAGGAATAAATCTAGGTAATGCACCTCACACAGATCCTTCCTTCACAGTGGCAACTTCCTTTTCCCCTGAATTTTGCCTACTACACCTCCAGTGACTGTTTAGTAATTGAAAGCTCTTGAATGGAATTTAGACAGTCCTCACTTTTTCATAGCTTGTTTATTCATTTCGTGAACATTTACCTAGCACCTGTCACATGCTGGGCATTGTTCTTGGTGTGTAGGAACTAAAGTTGGAGATCCAGCTCTGCCATTCTTAAGCCACATGCCTCAGTTTCCCCATCATTCAAATGCATGAGAAGAATACTAGTATCATAGGCAGCTGTAAGGACTAAGCAAATTAACTGGCGGAAAGTGCTTGTGACAGTACACTCAGTGTACAATAGACACGAGTTCTTATTAGGTGGAGTCTGCCCCCAAAGAGTTCACAGTCTTGGCAAAATTAATACAAGAAATGAAGAGCATTTGGATGGGAAAGGGAAGGCCACTGAGTCATATGGGAGTCAGTGACATTTTGTTACCTGTGGGACTGATATAGTAATCTTCTGCTGCCCACCCCCCCTCAGGAGAACAGTCTCTGGAGCAAGATATATAGTGGTCATGTGCAGTTCTGCAGTGACCTCTAACCCAGTGCTGGGTGCTGACTGTCACTAATGCAGGTTTGTGTTGCAGCCAGGAGTGGGAGGGAAGAACTGATGAAATCCTAGAGGTGAGTGTAGAGTCTGGTATGGCTGAGGTGTGTGTGTGGTGTGTTGGTTACTTTTCTCTCATTGTTGAGACAAAATACCTGACACCCAAAATGAAGGAAGGATAAGTTTTATTTGTCTTACAGTTTAGGATGTTTCAGTCCATACTCAGCTGGCTCCAAAGAAGGGTGGTGTGGCTGAGGGGCAGCCATTCATGTGGCCATAAGTGACAAAAGCCAAAGGGCAAAAGGGAGAAAAGCATGCCTGCTTCCCTCCCCACCTGGAGGAGGGTAATTCCAATTACCCACCTGGGTGAGTGCAGCACTAATGCCACCAATCCCAGTACTAGACAACAAACCAATCACAAGCTCTAGATTTAGCCACGTCCATGACTGCATGAGGCTTGGGGGGCTACCCAGATACAAACAATAAAAGAATGTAAATGAGGAGGGAGAGTATAGGGTAGTGTGGGGCTATAAGGGTTACAGTTTTACAAGTTAGCACTGGTATTTGCCTGCAGTCTCAGCTCTTTGAGAGGCTGCGGCAGGAAGATCATGAGTTCAAGACTAGCCTAGGCAACATAGCAATACCCTGTTTCAAAAACACAAACAAAAGTGTTTTGCAGAAGGCTTTGTGTGGATAGGGCTGTTGGGTGAGGAGGCCTGAGAGTGATCTGGACCACACTTCCGTATTGTGCCATTAGGCACTGTGAGGCATCCTGTTGGTTTTACCACCACTTGGGAAGTGACTGTGATGCTTTGCCTAAGTATGTAGTCTGTCCCTGTCACACACTAACTCACCATTTGCAGCAATCCCAAGAGAACTTGCTGTTCTCCCATTTTGCACAGGAAGAGAAGGAGGCACAGAGAGTATCCTGCCTTGTGTCTCACAACTGCTGGCTGATGGAGCTAGGATTCACAGCCAGGCATTTAGTCCCAGGAGAATGTATTTTACTGCTACCTGAGACCCTTCTCCAACCCCGTTCCAGGGGCATTGTATTGATTCTGTATTTGAGGGCCACCCTGGCTGCTGACTGTTCTCTCTGCCCTCTGTAAAGAGTTCTCTCAGCTAGGGTGGTAGCAGACTCTCAGGTCTTTTCTGTGCTCTTGGAAACATGATTGTTTCTTTTTGGAGTTTTATCAGTTTTGTGGTCTCATGCGTTCCTCCTGGGCTCCTTCAGAACTCTGGCTCTTGATTTGTTTCCAGGCTCTTAGGAGAGGGTGCTTATTAGGCTCTGTTTCCTTTCGGTCTTTCGGTTTCTAGTGGACTCTCTCTGTGCTGGGTGAGGCTGTAGTTTATGTAACTGTGTGATGCAATTTAAAGCTGATCCAAAGTGGACTTTTGGCTCGGAGATGAGACCCTAGTCAGACTGGTTTATTTGGCGACTTTGGCTGATGTGTATATGCCTTTGGAAGAGTTGGGGCAGAGTGAGTGAGGGGCGGTGGGAGATCAAGCAGGCAGGGTCGTTTGGCTTTTACTCTGAGTGAGGGGGCATTAGGGCAGAACAGTGATGTGATGAGACTGAGATCTCAGGTCAGTCTGGCCAGTGGGTGGAGAGTTGACTGTGGGTGGACTGGGGACAGCAGAGAGCAACTGGGAGGTGATTGTCATTCCGCTTGGAGGAGGAACAACCTTCTGTAAATGACCTGTGAGATTTTTCCAAACCTCAGTGAGCTATGCTGTCCCTGTGGATGACAGAGTGGTCTTGCCCCAGCTCTTCTCAGTTCAGGTCTGTTCCTCCCAGAGTGGGATCATGCTTATTAGTCATTTAGCTGTTGCCGCTGCATTTAAATACTCTTCCTTGCTCAGCACCATTCCTTGAATGGGTACATTTTAGAAATGATCTGTTGGCCTCCTCCTGGAGTAGTTAGGGATTGTGCCTCCTACTGGGCTGAAGGAAGTAACTTATTTTATTTTCCTTTTTCAGGACTTTGTGTTATGTTTTCCTCAGCTAGATCTGGATTTCCTTAGATATCTTTATGCCTCTCTTTTTTGGCCTAATTAGAACCCTTAGCTTCTCATTCTTTTTCCCTTCTAATAAACAATTGATCTTCCCCAGTTAACTTTAATCATTTTATATTGGTAGCCATCCTTTTAGTCATGGGTGTCCCTTGGTAATAAACTCCTTGAAACCGTGGCTACTGCTTGGTCCCAAACCATTTGCCAGTGTTATGCCTTGTTTGAAAATCAGGGTATACCATGAGACTTGTGGTTACTTAGTGGCAGGAGAATCTTCTCAAGGAAAACCAAGCACAGAGATCATCTTGGCTAGTGTTCTTTGAGGCAGATGTGAATTTTTTTTTTTTTTTTGCTACCTTTTCCTCATTCAAGTTGTTGGGTGATTTGGTTTCATCTGGGATCAATCAAGCTTAGCTTTGGGTCCGTCCGTCCTTCTCATGCCATGTCCTTGAAATATTCGAAATAGCAAATGAAATGGTTGATGCTCTGACCTCTGAGAACATTGCAAGCCTGTTGTTAAAAGTCTTGATTCCTGTATATTTGAAAATTCCATTGCCTTTTAAAAGACAAATGGTATTAAGGAAAAGGAATTGCAAAAAATGCACAAGGTTTACCTTCTACTGCTGCATTCCTGTGTCTTCTGGGAATATCAGTATGACCTGACTCTGCAGTGTGTTGAGTTGCATTTTATTAAGGCTTCCTTTTTGCTATTCCTGGCTCATTCACATAGGAAGGAGACAGGGGCTTACTTTGGGAGTTTCAAGGGTCAGTCTCAATTCTCTCAATGTAAGACATCCCAGTGAGCAGTTTTCTTCACAGTGAGGGCCATAGTTGACCCAAATATGAAACCGGGATATATTAAGACAAACTTTCTTTCGTTCGTTTGTTCTTTTAATACAGGCTCTTTACTGTAGTTCAGGCTGGCCTTGCACTTAGTGTGTTGCCCAGGCTGGCTTGGAGCTTGCAGTAATCTTCCTGCCTCAGCCTCCTGACACCTGTGATTATGGGCATGCACCACCAGGCCCAACTTAAGAATTTCATTTTAAAAGTGTGTTTTTGGGGAAGGAGAAAAAAACCATTCACATCTTTATTGAAAATTGACCCTTTATTCTAAATTAGAATTTTCTTTTTTCTAGGTAGCACCAAAAACTAACAGTACAAGGTGATACATTAGTAACAGAACTAAAGAGGCTGACTCTTAGGCTGCTCTAGCAAAGACCCCTGAGTAACACTGGCTCAAAGGCTCAAAGGATGAAGGAAGCATTTCTTTTGTCTTTTCAAAGTTGTTTTAGTCATCCTCAAGTTTTATTTATTTTATTATTGTTGTAGTACTGAGGATAGAATCTGTGACCTTGTGAATACTAGGCAGATATTGTACTGCTCAGCCACATCCTCAGCCCGGGAAGCATTTATTTTACTTTTTTTCCCCTCTGCCTTTCATTTGCTTTTTGTAGCTCTGAGAATTGAACCTGATTCCTTTGCACTAAGCTACATCCTTAGTCTTTTTTTTAATTTTGAGACAGGGTCTCACTAAATTACCTGGAGTGGGCTTGAAGTTATAATTCTCCTGCGTCAGCCTCCCAGAAGTCTAGGGTTATAGTACATGCCTGGCTAGGGAGTGTTTCTTTATGCTGCATATCCTACAGACTTTTGATAACAGCACTCTCTGCTCATCTTTGCCCACTCCTCTCTGTATCTGCTGTTTCCCTGATGGCCTCCTCTGCCAAGTCTGTAACCCCTTTGAGGACAGGAGCAGGGGTCATGTCTCTTCTCTCCTCCTATGTGAAGATGCTCCCTGGGGTTACGCTCTCCATCATATATTGACAATATCTTAGGTGAAAAATTGACTTAATACATCAAACTTACTAAACATTATGGTTTAGCATCCCAGTACACAAGAGTGCTGCTTATTTTCCCTTTGTGATTGCAGGACCAGCTGGGAGCTGTGGCTTCCTTCTGCTGCCTGGCATTACAGGAGAGTGTTGTACCCTGGAATTCTAGCCCAGGAAAGGATCACAGTTTGAAGTACAGTTTCTAAGTGCCTGACACTTAGTTAGTATTGCTGGCTACAGGGACACAGGAGAAGCAAAGTGACACGTATGAGGTGGGTAGTGTTGATGTATCAGATGCCACCTTGTGCCAGGCCTCTGCTGGTGCTGGTGCTTCATCTTCCTTATAAGCATCTCTGCAGGGAAGTGCTCTTCTATCCACCAGCAAGAGTTCTGGTTAGGAATGAAGAAACTGTCTCAGAGGGATCAACAAGCTTGTTTTAAGTGATAGAATTAGATACTGATACAATGAAATGAATTTGAGAAAATTTTTAAAATTTAATAGCCAAGGATTGATTGATAGTCCAGGAATGTGACTTAGAAATGTTTTTAGGAGGCCAGAGGTATAGCTCAACAGCATAAGTGCCTGCCTGGCAATTGCAAGATCATGAGTTTGATTCCCAGTACCGAAAGAAAGAAAGAAAGAAAGAAAGAAAGAAAGAAAGAAAGAAAGAGAGAGTGACCAAAAATACATGAAAAAAGCATTGCACTTTAAAACAAAATATCTTAGGAGTAGCTAGAAAAGCAAGGGGAAAAGGAAAAGGTCAGTGTTGAACCATAGAGATTTTCCTTTTGAAGTATTAATTGCTATTTGCTGTCCTAAAGAGGATAATTATGCAGCCGAGGTAGCAGACAGCCTGGCATCTGATGATCTGGCTCTTCTTGGATGGTCTTCAGGGCAGAAGTGCTCTGATGATGAGACAGTTGACAGTTACTAACCTTTCTTGTCACTCTTTGAGAAGTCCCAGTGGAGATGAGGAAAGGAGATATGACACTTTCTTCTTGGGGCTGGGATGTAGGACAAGGCCCTTCTTATGAGAAGTGTACTGTCAGGCTAGGGAGAGACTTGGTGAGAGCAGGATGCCTAAATTGAACTTGATCGCTGGAGACCAAGGCAGCAGGAGCAGTGGAAGGAGTCACTGCATTTGGATGCAGGTTCAATTCTAGACCTTTGGGTTTTAGAAGTGTTATATTATGTCTTAGGAGAAGACCAGGGTCACTCAAGTATTTTGGGCACCTGCTGTGTCTGAGCATCTTGCTGGCAGAAGCTATTGTAACCTGCAGCCCACTTAATGCCCATCACTATCCTGTGAGTTGGATGACTGTATCACTGTGCCCAGATGACACAGCTGGGGACCAGGAAGGTTCAGTGTGTTTGTTGCTCAGTTTCATAGCTGGTGATTTCTGTAGCAAGATTGAGACCCTTACCGAATCCCACAGCCTCTACTCTGGGGCCAAGGTGCTTTTTGTCCTGTGATGGCCTTACTTCTAAACTGGTCTTATTGTCTGTGAATAGGTCTCTCATGAGCTTACCGCAGAACTGCTACCAGCTGGAGCACAAGTAGGGCATGCCCTCTGTTCTGCTGAGAAGCTCAGCACCACAGACAGTGGGAAGTTCCTGAGAAAGGACCCAAGACTTCACCTCTTTAGCTTCTGATTTCCTCATGTCTAACATGGGAGTGATCTTACCCCTGCCTTCCTTACTCGGCAAAGTGAGCATGGTTTTGCAGCTCTAGGTGCCGAACCTTGGGAAGCTGAACTTAGCACTGAAGTTGAGTGGGATGGCAGCTGAAGTTTTGGAACTGCAGCTTGCATGTCTACGATTGCAAAAGGTTTCAGATGTCTCCTTCTTGTGTCCCAGCTTTGGGAATGCTTTCCCTCCACTTAGGGTCCCTGCATGGGATAAAGGTGGAGACACTTTGTTTATCTCTGCTTAGCCAATTTGCACCCTCACAGAGTTAGGCAATTATTTCTCCTCTGTGTGTTTTATTTTCTTGCTCCCCACCATGGTGCTTATGCATCAGACTGATTAAAGACTAATTTTCTAGCTCTAAAGGTGGAGAATGGTTTTTGCTTCTTTCTGGGTGAGTAGGTTTCACCCAGGCAGCCCAGCCTGTAGACTCCTGTGGATACAAAAGCAGGCTTTCAGTGCAGCTCTTCACCCGGCTGATCCCAGCAGGGAGCAAAAGAGCTTCTCCCTGAGGAATGTGGATGTGAGCTTGGCTGCTAGTACCTGCCTGACTTCCAGAAGCCTGTGGGCCTAGTTGGGGAGGAGGGTCCTTGGAAGCCCAGATCCAGCTTTTAAACATAGCCCAAGTCACTCACTGTCACCTCACACCGATGCTAGGGGCCATCACCAGCCTCTAGGCTTTGGGTCAGTTGTATCAGCCAACTTTCTTTCCAAGGTCTGAGACTTGGATTCCTTTAGGATTGTGGCCTGGGAAAACAAATCTAGTCCTAATAGAAAAGAATGTTTTTCCGTTTGGGCCCAAGGTCATAATACAATAGGGCATTCACAAGGATGTCTAGAAACTGGAAGGCTGAAGAGACAAGACTCACTGCATGTGCATGTACCTGTGTCTTCTCTGCCCACTAAAACACCCTGCTCTGGGCTTTTTCTGAGTAGAACGCACAATCCAAATTCTAGCAGTGGCTACACACCTTGCCTGATGCCCTGTTCCTTCCATATCCCTGTCCCTTTTTAATTCCTTTAGCCTTCAGGCAGTCCTTCAAACTTACCAGGTTTCTTCTTGGCTGTGAGACTTGAGTCAGGCCCTTCCTTCTCCTTGGATTGTTCTCTCTCTCTACCCTAGCCCACTGTTTTAGGAAAACCAGAATTGGCTGCCAAAGGTGGAAGGTGCCAAAGATCAAAGAAAGAGACAAACAAACTCAGGGTCACAGAGAGTGTAGTGTACTAAGAACTTATAGTCAGAAGGGACAAAAACTGGTTTTGGGCCCCAGAAAGGCAAGAGGACTTCTGTACTCTGAGAGAGGAGTAAGGGGAGTATATACTAAGCTAGACAAAGGTATATACCTGGGCTTTCTCAAAAAATTAGATTGTCAGACATCCATTAAGAAATAGTTCAGGTGTCTGTGGCTAGCACAGAGTGCTCAGATGACTGTCTTCAGGAATTCACCCTCTTGGGGTTTGGAATGTGCAATAGAGTCACCTGGTGGAAAGATGGTAGTTAAGGTCAAAATGGTTATAGTCAGGTCAAGTTGGATCCCAGCATCTCCCATTCTTCTTTAATCATCTTTCAGTTTTCACCTTCATTTGTGTTTTCCTCAGCCTTACACAGGAAGGAGATCTTTCCTGTTCTTTTCAGTGTCTTAGTTTGTGCTGATTTCTTCCTGCCTTTATTTCCTATTCACTTCTACAAGTCCAAAGCTCTGAGAGGAGTCATGGGTACCCAGTGATCAGTGCCAGGCCTGGCTCTCAGCAGTTGCTTGGGGGAAGAGTCAGTGAATGAGTGAGTGAGTGAATGAATGAGAGATGTGTGGTAATGGCATTGAAAGCTGCCAGGGCAGGCAACAACAGTGTGAGAATAGGTACTGTTGGTCTCCAGGGAGCACCAGGGCTGGGAAGTAGAGGACAACCTGAGGGACAGTGGGCAGGGTTTTTTCCCTCTCTGCTGGTTTAGAAAAAACTCAGGGCAGCATGGAGTTGTGGCCTGTGTACAGTGGGAGTCAGGATTTGGGTGAGACCTGTGTCTAGTTCTCTCAGTGGGATTCACAGTGTGATTCTAGGTGCTGCTCCCTGAGAGTTCAGTGTCACTAGACATGGTGAGTGCCAACCAACTGTCCTACCTTGTACTTGTGATTCTTCACAATGCCTGGTCCCTTCTTTAGGATCTTAGGGTCTGTAGTTAGTGGCTCAGTCTCTTTCATCTCCACCCTCCTCTCTCCTGCAGGTTTGTTTGTGGTTTGGGGTCCTGTGAGCAATGACTCAATTAACCCAGCCCTGGTTTTAACTAAAGAAAGCTCAAAGCACAAGATTTTCAGGAGAAGGAAGATTGGTGCCTGAACAGATGTGTCGTGTCTTCCTGTCTCTTAGTGCTGGAGAAAATGAATAGAGGCAGACGTTCCTTGCTGTGTCTTCAGGCTGGTCTCTGGGAGTGAGGCTATGGATCTTACTGAAAGCTGAGGACCTTCTTTCATGACTTTTAAAGAACAGATTCAGTATGAAAGAATCTTTTCTTGGCTGGCATTTTGTGAGGGGTATAAACTTCTAAGCTGAGTCTGGGGTTTGACCCTGTCTGCCAGGGGAGATCCTCAGTCTATCTTCTGTGTTGGGAGCTATTCCTTCCTCACCTCCTGGTAGAGAAAGGACGCTGAAAACCTAAGTTTAAGATAGGAAAACTTTTTTGTAAACTGGAAATGGCGGTGTATTCTTGTAATCCCAGCATTCTAGGGGACTGAAATGGTCAAGCTTGAGCCTAGTCTGGGAAACTCAACAAGACCCTGCCTCAAAATGAAAAATAAAGAATTGGGATGCACCAGTCCTGGCTCAGTTTCTGGAACTGGTGCCCAGTGTGTATTGGGTGGTGCTTTCTGAGAAAGGAGCATTGTCGTTTTTTCATTTGAGGCCTGGCTGCACAGAGAGGAAGACTTGATTTGGAGTGATTCTGTTCAGGGTAGGGGTACCTGAGCAGGAGGAATGGAGGTCAGTGGCTTTCTAGTTCTTCCTGGATGCCTGTTGCTTTCTACTCATTCTTGTTTAATACTTATAACTGTTGTTGGAAGTAAATGTTGATATTTCTAGGCAAGTTAGCAGCTTCACAGAGGTTAAATCATTTGCATGAGATAAAACAGCCAACAATTAACAGAGCCAGGAGTTTCAAACCTAACCTGTGTGAACAGTAAGCTGGGATTCTTTTGGCAGTGCTGTGTCACCATCCAGGAAAATTTGGTGACTATTGAGGACCTGCTGTTTAGGTCTGGGAGACTGCAACACCTTATATTGTCTCATTTAATCACCAAGATAAACCCATGTTGTAGGAGATGTGGATCCTATTAAACAGACGAGAACCCGACTATCAGAGAGGATGGGTAAGTTGGTTTGGAGTAGTGTAACAAGCATGTGAACTCTATTTGGGTGTGATCTCTGAGAGGGCCCAGCAGTAGTGTCTTGTAAGAGGGGTGCTGTAGCCATGTAGCTGACTAGGGATACTTTTGCTGGAAAGTAGTAGGAAACCCACCTCATGATGAGATGTGAGGTGTTTGTTTTTGTCATCTAGCACGAAGTTAGGAGTCAATGGAGACTGATAGGTTTGAGTAGTCAGTACCCTCCTTCCTAGTTTGTGCACCTTTTGTCCCTTCTTTGGTAGTTGACTTTCATCCTAATGCTGTTGTCTCATATCTGCTGCTGCTTCAGATATTGTATTCATTTTCAAGCAAAAAGCAAGGGAGGAAGGAGGTCACATTTGCTATTTGTTCTATCAGGAAAATAAAAGCCTTTGTTATGGTCTATGTTTAAAGCCTCACGTGGTCACGGAGGGGTAGGCCTTTTGAAGGCAGCTGAGTCTAGCATTTGTGATTGGTTTGTTGTCTAGCACTGGGATTGGTGGTGTGAGTGCTGTACCCACCCAAGGGTAGGTAGCTGGCATACAGTATAAGGGAGGAAAGGAACATGCTTTTCCTTTTTGCCCTTTTTGCACTTGTTGCTTGTGGCTGCTGTGATAGGATGCCCCTTAGCCATGCTATGCTTCCTTGGAAACTGCTGAGTGTGGACTGAAACCTCAAAAAAACCAAACAAACAAATAAACAAAGCAAAACCTGTAAGCTAAGTAAACCTTTCCTTCCTTCATGTTGGGTATTTTGTCCCAGCAATGAGAGAAAAGTAACTAAGACAGAATTTGGTACCAGGAGTGGAGCCATTGCTGTGACTGTTCCTGACCATGTGGTTCAAGATCCTTTGGGAATGGCTTGTGGAAAGGGTTTGAAAAGGTTCAGAGATGTTATCTGAAGCAGTGATGCTGAATGCCTTGGGCTGTTCTGTATGAAAGATTATGGTCAGAGCTCAGAAGACTAGAAGGCTGATAGAAATCCTGCTCTGGAGGTTTCTGCTGGGAAGAAGAACTGCTTTGGTTGGTGGACTCCAGATGATGTATGTCATGGCTTGGCAGAAAGTTTGTCCATAGTTTGCTTGTGTCCAGAGACTTTGCCTGAGACTGAAATTAAGGGTGGCAGACTAATTAATTTGTCAGAAGATATTTTAAGGCAGTCAAATGTTGAGGTGATAGCATGGCTATTGTTAGGGGCTTTTAGCCAGATTTATGTTGTGGATCAAGAGCAAAGAGCCCATCAGAATGATTTAAAACATTGTGAGTTTGGCCAGAAAAAAAGTTCTAGCAAAACTGTAGATTGTAAAGATAGACTGAGATCTGGATTGCTAAGAATGAATAGAAAAATAGAAAAGATGGCCTGGGGGCATCATGGGAAGTGGCGTGGGGCTCCACCCTGTGCATCCTCAACATTGCAAAAGTGAAAGACTTTGTTTTGAGGTGAAAGAGTACCATGTTCCAGAATGGTGGCTGTCACATTACGTTTCAGAATGGCAGTGGAGGCCATAAAAAGTTCCAAAATGGTGGTGGCTGCACCAGGTTTCAGAATGGCGGCATAGGGAATTTGTTCATCAGGGTGCTCAATGCTCCAGGCACTCGACCTCTACTGCCAAGAAAGAAGAAAGCCTGGCTACTGCTTCAACTGGCGGCAGACCTTGGCATCAGCTATGTGGTGCTGGTTCTAGAGGTATACAGAATGCAACAGTTCTGAGGTATAAAGAGCTTTCTACCCTGATTTCACAATGTCTGGGAGCTCAGGCAGTGTGCCCCTCAGAGGACATTGTATAAAGCTGTGTGTGAAACCAGTGATGCAGTGGAGAACTCAGAAGTTTGGAAAAGCCAGGAGTGTGGATTGTCTGTGAAAACCTGCAAAGCTAGCTCAAGAGAGAATCCATGGGGGCTACAACCACCAGAAGTGATGTGGGGGTGGAGTCACTCAAGCCTTTTGGAGACCCTAACCAGATGGCTTTAGATTCTGAATGTGGATCTCCAGGACTTAATGTTTATCTGCTGGATTTTGGACTTGCTTTTGTCTCAATCCTTCCTATCCCCCTGTTTGTAACATTTGGAATGAAAATGTTTATCTTGTGCCACTGAATGTTGGGAGTATTTAACTTTGTTTTCATTTGTATAGAGGATTGCAGCTAAGAGTTTGCCTTACATCTCAGAGAAGATGGACTTTTCAGCAGCGTTAGATCTGTTAGGACTTTGGAAACTCTTGGAAATGGACTAAATGTCTTTTGCATAAAGGATGTGCATGAGTCTTTAAGGGGCCAGGGATGGAATGTTATGGTTTATGTTGGATGTTCCACCAAAGCATCTTGTGGTCATGGGCGCCAGCCTTTTGTAGGTGGCTGAGTCTAGTGTTTGTGATCGGTTCATTGTCTCATGCTAGGACTGGCGGTGTGAGTTCTCTACCTGCCTAGGGTTGCGTAGCTGGCATATGATATAAGGGAGGGAAAGAGGCGTGCTTTATCCTTTTGCCCTTTTTGATCTTGTTGCTTGCAGCTGTCATGAATGATTGTCTCTTAACCATATCACCTTTCCTTGGAACCTGCTGAGTGAGGATTGAAACTTCCAAAAAACTGTAAGCTAAATAAACTTTTCTTTTTTTCATTTCGGGTATCAAATATTTTGTCCAAGCAGTGAGAGAAAAGTAACCAAGACAGCCTTCTTAGAAGTCTATTTCATAGAACTTCCCTTTACATCTCCCTGATCAGAACCAGGTCTCTGACCCCTCTAACTGCAAGCAAATCAGGGAAGGCACTCATTGGCTTTCCATCTTGTGGAGTGAAAGGCATCATCTTGTGGGATGAGTGGCTTTTGGCACAGACACTTAGCAGACTGCTTAGTTCAGTTCAGTTTGACAGAGAGATCCCTTAGACTGAACAGTGCAGGTGGCAGTGGCGGGGCCATCTTGCTAGATGTCTTAGTGAAGATTCATACAACTCAGGAAAGATGAGTGAGGTCTTTATGAGGCTGCTGGAGTAAGCCAGGTCCCAGAGTGAGGAGGGTTAGGTTGCTGCCTGCTTCCAGATTGGGGATGGGGAAGTGCTCTGTATGGGAATGAGATATACTACTTTCCTCTCCTATAATTGGTAACTTTTATTTTTCATTTTGGAGTCATGTACTTTGTTTATATTTAATTAAAATGTTTTAACCTATACATGGAAACAAAGCCTGTGTACATTGAGTACCATGTGGTGTGTTAATGCATGAACATATTGTGTAATATTTAAAACTGGTTGAATATAGCTGTCTCCTAACTGTCCACACCTCACTCTGCAGCTGAGTGGCTATAGCTACTTCTACCATCGTCACTGTTGAGAGTTGTTAGTGGGGCTTAGACATGTGGCCATAGTGCTTTGAAAGGGTCCAAAGCTACCTGCCTTTGCAGTGTAAGGGGAGTTCTGAGTTTATATGGTTGGGTGAAGCTGAGCAAATGGAATGAAACTGTGTACCTGCCTGTCACTTGAAGTCAGCGTACCAGTGCTTGCTTCAGCACCTTTGAGGACTAAGCTGGAAGACAGTAGCTTTTGAGGGTGAAGAAACCTTGGTTGCCAGTCTAGACTCACAGTGCCCATCATAAGCCACAGGCTTTTCCCTAGCTCAAAGCTTACTCTGGAGGCAACAATCCCTGCACTCTTGAAGCTTCTTAAATCAGAACAAGACTGGAGACTGAAAGTTCTTGGTGAGAAAGCAACTCAGAAATCACTGGCTGCTGGGAACAAGGTAGCTGCCAGTATCTCCAATGTCTGCTTTACATGGCACAAGTTGAAGCCAGGGACTGTTTTAGTCATTAAGGTCCTACTGTCAGGCAGTGTAGTAGGCTGGCTACACAAGGGAAATTCAGAAGTAATAGACTTAGTTCTGCTCACAGAAGATTTAACCATTTAGTAAAAGAAAGAGTAAAAATTTGAGTTCAAGTTGTCTCTAGAGGGAGAAGCATTGGTTCATCTTTCAGGGTCAGGAAAGCTTATGAGTTAGTCTTTACAGCTCACTGTGGTATGAATGTTTGTGTCTTCCAAAATTTGTATGTTGAAACCTAATTTCCAGTGTGATAATATTAAGAGATAGGTGTGTGTGTGTGTGTGTGTGAGAGAGAGAGAGAGAGAGAGAGAGAGAGAGAGAGAGAGAGAGCGAGAGCGAGAGCGAGAGCGAGAGCGAGAGCGAGAGCGAGAGCGAGAGAGAGAGAGAGAGAGAGAGAGAGATTGTGACGGCTCTGCCCTCATGAATGAGAACATGAAATGAAGCCCCAGAGAGCTGGTTAGCCCCTTCTGGATGTGAAAATACAGCTGAAAGGTGCAAACTATGTAATCTTTTGCTAAAGGGGAAGGGGAACAAGAGATGGAAGGGAGGGAAAGAGATGAAAAAAGAATTCAGATGTGTTATCTACATGTACCAACTCTCCACGATGAATGTAATTATTATATATTGCAAACATCCTAGTAAAAATAAAAATTTTAAAAAGATACTATCTATGAGAAAGAGGGCCCTCAACAGATTTGCCAAATAAACTTCTCCTGTTTATAAGCCATCTGGTTTATGGCCATTTTTTAAAAATAGTGGCCTGAGTTAACTAAGAAAATAGTGAAATAGGAGTTATGGGGTATTAAATTTATTAATGTTAAAGCTATTAATTGTTAAACTTCTAATGATATCCTTGCTTTAACATGGCTTGGTTTTGGGTAAATGTGGGAAGGGGACACACAGGCTCCTGTCTCCTGCTGGCTGCAGGGAATCCCTGTGTGTCCCACAAGGTGTTCGAGGTCATCTCTACATATGAGTCCTCAGAGCACTTGGATGCAGTCCTGAGGTAAATGTGGTAAGAAACATGCTATTCTGGGGCAGCATGGTGGGCTGTAAGTGTTAGGAAATCAAAATATTTTCCATGATGTCTCAGAAGTTGTACTTGGAGTATCTTTTGTCCTTCATCTTTGTGGCCCTGCTCACTTTGATTCCAAGACCAGGGAGCATCCCTTTCTTTGCTTCCATACTGCTCAACACTGAGGACATGGATTGAGTGGTGACATTTGTGTAGCATCTTTTATTTTATAGAGGAGTTGGTTCTCTTACTATCTCATGACCTCTATAACTTTGGAGATGCACAGTAGGTGCTGTGATTCTCATTTTGGATGTGGAGGAACCGGGACTCTGGGGAGGCAAGTGGCATGCTTTTGGCTGCAGAGGAGGTGCATAGCACAGTCATGATTGGAATCTGACCTTACTTGCCTCCATGGAGCTTGTAGTCTAATTGTGTTTAGCATGTTTGCCAGTGTCAACATGTGGAGCAGATAGTTTGGGTGTGAGATCTCCTAGGACCCTCTCTGTAGCTGTGACCTTCTAATTAATTGCAGATTGCATGTGTGAGTCTGTTTGAGAATTGGCTGTTACATGCTATCACAGCCTGAGTGTAGAAGGAAGCTGTGCAGCTCTGTGTCCTCATTATTTATGAGTATTCCACATGCATTTAATCTTCCTTGCCACTGGTTAACCCCACTGATTCTGCATGTGAGGTCAATCAGAACAGATGCTGGTGTCACAGTCCTCTGTGTATGACAGATGTGTGGCTTTAGACAGTTCAGGAATGTGTCTCTGCTGGTTGCATTTGGCCAGTTGTCCATCTGTGAGGTAAGAGCAGATGAAGAAGATGCCTAAAGTTTCACATCTGGTTGTAGTTTGTAGAAACTGGAGAGATGCACCTGCTTCTTTCATAGCATCTTTGAGTTGGAAAGTTTCTGGAGGGTCAGCAGATCCACTCTTATTTTACAGATTGCACATCTGAGGCCACTGTGAGTATGGGATGCCCAAAGTATCTTGGGTTTGGTGACTGTGTCCTGAATCCTTGTATGTTACTTGTTGTGACATTATACGTCTGTGATTTATAAAGTTATTCTTCTCAACCTCCTTATCTCCCCGCGTTGCTGGCCACGTTGACTTTGATGTCAGCTCATTGTAGCTTTCATTTTGGGGTATGAGGTGTGATATGCTTGGTTCCAAGTGACAGAAGCCAGCTTAAGTAAAGTGAAGAATTATTACCACTCCAACATCCAGGGATGCAGTTTTGTTCAGGCCTCAGGCTTGGCTGGTATTCAGGTATCCTTCCTAAGAGCTCTGCTAGTGGGAGAGTGATACCCAGAAGCTGGTTAGAAACATGTCCCTGACCTGTGGGCAAGGTGTCTCTGCCCCATACCTGTTGGGTTTTTGTTTCTTTGGTGGAAATCTTGAGAATGCTGAATTCTGCAAAGCCACAAGGAAGCCCTGACCCTTTCTTTTTGAGATCCCACTTGGTTTTGGTGACACGGTCAGGTAGGAATTAGGGTGCGGGTACTGGTATCAGATGCCAGTGTACCAAGCCAGCTTCTGTATCATTATTTTTAACCTTGGGCAAATCATTTCAGGTGGTTTAGTTTCCTCATCTGTCAAATGTGTGTCTAGCACCTGCTTTGAGGGGTATCTAGCTTTGCTAGCATCTGCTCTGAGGGGTTGGCTTGGTGGGTTTAATAAGGTAATTTACATGCAGTTTCTCTGATCAGACAAGAGAGGAAGGGCTGTTTTCTATTGAGGCTTTACTTTCAATACATGTTTAGGAACCTGTGAAATTGTAGATTTCCAGAACACTCCAGTGGTGGTGTTTCTAAACCAGTGGGAAGGATCTGTGCTACTGGCATTTCCTCTTGGTTGGTAACCTCATCCTTTAGCAGGGATTGAAATCCTGTCCAGAGTTCCCAAAGGAAAGAAGTGGGTTCCTCTGCCCAGGAGTTATAGATCCATGTGGGTTTAAGAGTCAGGCCAGAAAAACCTTAGGCAGAGGTGGCTCCCAGTGGGGGGTGTAAGATGTGCTTTGCCCACAGAAATTGCATTAGTTTTTGCTGGCTCTCCTACACAGGACAGGGCCTCCTCCAGACATTTTCAGCTTGACTTTAGGTATATGAGAGGTGTGGGGTATTAAGAAGAATCTTGCTGTAAAGGCAGTAGGATAACCTACCTGAATACTTTATAGGATGTACAGCCTCTCCACTGATTCAGCTGTTTTGCAACAAAGAACAGATAGATTCAGCTTCCTATAGCTTTTCATGTATCTGACACCATCTAGTTAATATCTGTATTTCACTTATCACTTCAACCCAGGCACTTGTCTAATAGCTGGCATGTTTTTCTCACGGAGACCCCCCCCTTTGGTTTTTTGAGACAGTGTCTCTCTATGTAGTTTAGATCTTGAACTATTGCAACCCAAATATTGTAATCCCCTTTCCTGTCCTCCTCGAAGTCCAGAAAGTTTATATTTGCAATCCCATTGAGATGGTATTGGAATTCTGGCAAATTAATTCCAATCTGCCAACTCCAGTGCAACCCACAGTGAGAATAAAGACACTAAGAGATTTCATAGTTATGGGCAGCCAAAGGGCCCTAAGTCCAGTCTGGGTGATGTTTCACCAGACAATGTCTATGACCCATGGCTTCACCCAGAATTTATTAATTCATGAAGAAGGGAGTGGCTTGAGGATGAGTGACGGTGAGAGTGACAGCAAGAATTACATGAGTTTGTGAGCCAGGCTTAGCTAGGAGGCCAAAAAATACCTCTGAAATATGCAGAGAGAAGGCTATGCACAAAGAACAATCTTCATAAGTTATTTGGGGTAGCATTTAAATGTTTGGGAGTTTATTGCTTCAGTTTCTGATGCGTAAACTTTTGTGCTCTGGGAAGTCATAGTCTCTCATTTTGAGGCTCAAGCCCAGTTGACATTCCCGAAACTATGTGGCTCTGCCATTCCTCTGTGCTCAATCATTTATAGGGAGACATGAGATGATGGAACAGTAGACTGTTGGCTGGATTCAAAAATTACACATCAGTACCTCAGCCAGCCCCATTTACATTGCTTAGAGCCACTTGAAGGGAGAAAGAACTAGCTTAGCCAGCCCTGTACATATCAGTACATGGAGATATAGCCAGGTTTAGCTAAAGCAGAGGTAATTGTTCTATATTTAAGGAGAGCCATCCAAGTAGTCTTCTGCATCAAACTACATAGCAATCCTCTTGCCTCAGCCTCTTGAGTGCCGGGATTACAGACGTGCGCCACCACACCCAGCTCACTGAGGCCTTTCTTTCTGAAATGCTGGCATATCCCTGGTACCCTCTGTACACTGATGAAAGAAAAGAGGGAGAAAATTTGATGTATTGATCAGTGAGCTCCCCTGCAGTAACATAGCTTTTTTATGTTAACAAATTTAAAAACAGAAGCTATTTAAGTAGGGGAAAGGAGGCAGGAGGAAGAAACAACAAAAAACTAGAATGGGCCTAGAATTGATTTAAAAAGTTAGATTTTGAAGCTCAATATAGTTTATCCTTTCTCTTGGAGATAAAAGGAAAGGGAGTGGGTAGTTAGACAAAGATAGAAAAAGCAGGATGTTAACTTTGAAAAATGATGATGTAGGTTAAGTATATACCCATAAAAGAACATTTTTTACTTCTGTACGTATGTGCTTGTGATCTCTCTCTTTAAACAAAACTAAGTATAGGACCCCAGGGAGTGTTTATAAAGGCTCCCTGAGGCCTTTGGGAAAGATTGTTACAGTGTACGTGAGTGTGTGCACGTGCGCATGCACCCACCGCCCAGAAGTACTGTGTCTACTCATTGTTGTCATCTCCCTTTTTAATTTAGAAAAGGAAGTTTAAGATCAATTAGCCTTGGGATAATTTCCTCCCTGAAGGGCCCCTCACTGTTTCTTCTCTGGCAATTTCTGTGCTTTATATAGCAACTTCTGAGACCCATAGTCATTTGTATGAATGGGCCAACCATTATCTATTGACTGTATGTCTGTTTTTATATTTGTGTTCCTAGGGGCTGGGGATTGGTCCTTGCCCTAATGATCCTTTTGAAATCTAGGATTCCTGTGGTCAGTGTGAGGAAGGAAGAGCAGGCTCATCCAAGTTCAGGTCATGGTAATGACATGTTAGGAATTTGTCACCCGCCCAACCCCAAAATGTGTATTACATTTTAAAGATACATAAATGAAAAAGCTTAATTTGGGTCTTAGTCCCTTCAGTGGGTCAGGAAATTACAGCTCTGAACCCAGTGGTTAGTGTTCTCTGGTGAGGTCTGAAACTTATTATTAAGCACACAACTGATATTTTTGCCAAACTCAGTTCCTGGAGCTGAGGGATAGGTTTTAGCAGTGGGTCATAGTCATTTACCTTTTTTTTTTTTGGTACCCGGGATTGAGCTCATGACTTTGTGCTTGCCAGGCAGATGCTTACGCTGCTGAGCTAAATCCCCAGCCCTCGTCATTTACTCTTTATAATCCACTTATTCATATGGCCCTTGATTCATTCAGTAGGTCTTTACTGTGTATCTTGGCCCTGGGGACCCTGTTCTCTAGGACTCAGCCTGACAATGGGGCTTTGGTGTCCTGATCTGCAAATGAACACTTGTAGCCCAGCAGAACTGTATTCAGCACAGTGGGAGTTTAGGGAAGGAGGGGTCCAGTTAACTCCAGTTGTTTGGCTAGGTTACATGAGACCTGTTTTGAGTTCACAGCTCTAGGGCAGGGGTCCTCTGTGGGACTTAGAGTTATCTGGCAAGTAGGGGAGAGGGAATCTAGCAGGAATTGGGATTGCCATTCTTTTTTTTTTTTTGTGCTGGGTCTCAAACTCATGACTTTGTGCTTGCCAGACAGGTGCTTGTGCTGCTAAGCTAAACCCGCAGTCCTGGGATGGCCAATCTTAAATGACAACTTTATTCCCTGTGGGCTCAGGGCTCTTCAAGTGAGCCCACTCTTCCTTGCTGCTGCCCATCCTCAGATAGCTAAAGACCATATCGGCACCTAGGAAGCCATACAGGCTCTGCAAAATTTTGTTTCCTCTCTGTCTTTGCCCCAGCGTGAGACTGCAGGTTCGTGGCATGTGTGCAACATTTCAGATACTTGCTGCTTAGCTAAACTTTACATTTTCTGTGAGGTTTTACTGGCTTCTCTTTGTGGTTGGCTTTTGCCCTGTGCTGCCTATATTTGCATTTGTCCTCTGTCTAGGCCTCTGTACCTGGTAACAAAAGAATCACAACAAACTGTCCTGAACTTAGTTTAAAATCTCTTTGAAGGAGGATGTTCTTTAAAATGGACCTTAAGGGAGCAACTTAGAACCAAGGGCTCATTGGCCAAATGTGTCTCTGCTCCTATTCTCCTGTATCTCTCTAGGCAGAGAAGGTGGCTCATCCAGAACTTCTGGAAGATGCAATTTCATTCATCTGCCACCCTTTTTCTCCTGTGGTGGCTGTGCACTGGAGTTGTTGGGAGCAGTGACTGAGGTGAGGCAGGAATAAGATGGAGCAGGTATACAGTTCTCATGTCTGCCATAGCCTGTGAGCAAAGATGTCCCAGGGACCCCTCCCCCATCAACCTTCAAGGTGTCCCATGGACTATACCCCCCATCAACCTTCAGGGTATCCGAGAGAGAGAGGGCCACGTCTTCCAAGGAGCAAATGCTACGGCTCAGATGCTTAAGAGAGGGAGAATAGGTTCTATGTGGCTGAAGACTGAGGAGGGGGAGAGAAGTAGGTAGAGGGAGGACTGAGAAGGCTTGAGCAGTTGAGGCCACTGTGTTTATAGCTTAGAACCTCAGGTGTCTGCAAGGGGATTTGGTACCTGGTGCCTGAGTGTGGCTGCAGTTGTGTGCCTTCTAGTGAGGTTGAAGGAAGATCCAGGGAAGAAGCTGAGCAGAGACTGTCAGGGGGTTTAGAAGACAAGGTAGGAAGTCTGTGCAGAGAGAGTGAGGGAGAGATCTTGAGTCTGAGGTAACAGCTGCTTGCTAGCAGTTTCCTTCCTATCAGAGTTCCGTTTATAGCTGCTACTTTAGGTGTAGCCATGGCCTAACCCCTGAGTGCAGTGTTAGGGGCCACATAGCTAACCACAGGTAACTCCCTCCACCTTGAATCAGAGGAGGTTGGGAGTTGGGGTGAAAGGAAGGGTGTGTGGGTGTTCTCCTAAGGCAGGTCCGCTCAAGATTGTGTTAAGGGGCCCAGATGGTACATATTTCAGGCTATGTGGGTCCAGTAGCAACTTGTGTTGCAGTTGTAGAATGAAAGTTGACATGGATGAGCAAGGGTGTGTTCCATTGGAGACTTACTGAGCTCTGTCCAGTCCTATGAGGCTGATAGTATGCGAAACATCTTTCCAGTGAGGGAGCCAAGGGGCCAAGCAGATTTCCTTTGCCAGAGTACCAGAACTGAGGCTTGAAATCTGGGATTTGAAGTATATCTGATTAGAAAATCTGCCTCTTTCTATGTTGGCTGTTTTGATCCCTTGAGGAGCTTACTGTTTTCACAAACACTGGACCAATTAGTTTTTGTTAGATCTGGCCTTGATGTGCAGACATTAAAACAAATCGATAGCAAAACTGTCATTTCCTTAGTTTATTCTGTGGTTTCATGTTAAGAAAGATTGCAAAAATGTTTGTTCATATATTTATATGGTTTTGATTGCTTCAGTTTTCATATTTAAATATCACTGCCTTGAAGTTATTTTCATATTTAGCAGAAGCAAAGATTTAAACCCATTTTTTCTTGCTTCCAAAATGTTTCCTTTTCTTGGCATCCATCCTTTTCAAAGTGATTCGAAGTGCAGACTTTTTTCCCACATTAATTTTCTGATGGTTGAAGTGAACATTCTCCTGGGTATTTGACTGGATTTGCAGTTCTCTCCTCTGCAGCTAAGCAAGGAACCGATTTTGAGATGGATGGCCATTTGTCTTTCAGCCTTAGGAAAGGAAAAGCATGACTTGGCAGGCTCCGCAGAAGCCACAATTCATAAATGCTGTTCTGTTTTCACTGGAATTGTGTACTGTAGCAGGTAATAAAAAGAAAGGAAATCACAGTGATAGACACTAACAAATAATGGGCTGCACAGTGCTGGGGAGAGGGAGAGGAAATTACATGTTAGGGAGCACCTCTGCTCGTGCATGTCACTTGTACTTAGGAGAGCATAATATTTACATGATACACAAAATCACCCCAGCATTACTTATTGGCTCTTCTGCCAGAGGAAAGTCACAAAAATCCCATGTGACAGCAAAAATGAATTCATGTTCAAGATAAAACCTGTTGAAAGAGCATTTTGGGGGGACAGCAGTTTGCTTCATGCCTTTTTCTACCATTGGCACAAGTGTTCTGCCACAGTAGTGAGGGAAGGCAGGAAGAGCACTGTGGTAGCCCTTCTTTCTGAGATGGCATGTTAAAAAGACTCCCACTATCAGAACATTACTTGTGCTTATGTTGTCATTTTGGAGATCCAGGGAGCTCTCCAAGAAGAAATAGACAGCGTGTGGAGCACAGGGAGGGAAGAGCAGGGATCAGACCGGGATGATGATGTGGACGGCACTGGCATTGGTTATCCAGCTTCTCTTTACAGGGACTTTCTGTGTGGTGAGACTTGAGGCTGGTAAAGTGGGCTCTTGTATGGCTACTTGGTGAGCCTTGACTGTGGATTCTTGATGGGATGTAATATTTTCAGCCAGTTCTGAGTGACAGTATTTGTGACTCCCCCGTCCTGGACCTAAGAAGCCCCCAACGCAGATACTTGCTCAAACTCTTCCAATGACACATGCCCTTGGCGTCTCACACTGCTATAATGATCTTGTTTGACACTTGAGAAAATTCTTTTATCTAGTCTATTGCTCTAGGGCATAGAGTCCTTTTAAAAATTTCTTTTTATTTCTCAAGATGGAAGTATGTATGTAGGAGCTCAGTAAATCTCTGTAACTCCTGAAAGCATGCCCAGAGTAAATGATTGGCCCCTGCCACAATTACTGCTACCTTGTTTCTACCTTTTTGTTCCCCATTATTGAGAAGAAAGATACTTATAGTGATCAATAACGCCTGTTATGTGTTCCTGTGTGCTGGACATTTGTTATAAGCATATTATTTACATAGTTTCTTATTAACTCCTTTTAGCATTTCTGTGAGATAGAGACTATTAAGATGCCCCCCCCACACACACTTTTAAGATGAGAGAATTGGTGCTCAGAGAGAGTCAGTAATTTGCCCAGGATTATTCAGCTTTGGAACTGGGAGTTGAGCTTGGGACTTGATATTACAGAGTGTGCTTTAAAAATCCAGAACCCAGGCACCCCAGTGACATAATTGTCAGCGTGCCTTACTTATATATAAAAACCCAGAACCCCGAGCCACCACCCTGCATTTACTGAACTACACTACATAGGCTGATACTTTAGTCTATTCTTTTCCTTATCCCACAGGAAATTTGACACCATCCCATTTTATAGTTTGCCAAAGCAGAAGCCCCTTTGAGGTCACCATGAAATAAGTAGCTGAACTGAGATTTTTAAATTCAGATCTGCCCAACCTGGAACCTGTTTATAGCAACTTTGCATGGATCCTACTCCTGTCATTGGAAGCAAGCTGCTAAAATTCTGTAGGAGCCTCTTCTTGCCTGTTAACTTACCCCCACCACCTCAGTGCTTCATTGCTTTACAGCTTTGTACCTACCCAGAACAATTTTATACTCCTTAGGACTTCAAAAAAAGTTTTTTTTATTTTAAAGAGAATAAAACAGAACAGAACAAAGCAAAGTAGAGTAAAACAATACAAATAACACAGGATTTCACAAGGAGCAGGAAATCAACAGTGACTACCATAATTTTCGCTTTCTTCAAAATAGTTGTCCATACCTTCACACACAATAAGTTAATACAAATCAAAACAGTATTAAAGCAATCAAAAAAACAAGAAAACAGACACTAGGAAATCAATAGTGGCTATAATAATGTCTCTTGTTTTCTTCAAAATAGCTGTCCATATCTTCATACATATTGAAATCAAATAATTGAAAACAGACTAAAACCAATCAAAACCAAGAATAAAAGCATTCAAATCAAAGTGATAGGAAACCATCAGTGGCTACCATGGTGTCTTGTTCTCTTCCGTGTAGTTGTTCATACTGTCACACATACTAAAATCAATTCTTGTAAACCCTTTAGGTGAAGTTCTAGGCATATATAAGCCTATACATGTACATCTATCCTCTCTGTAGTAGAGGGAAAGCCAAAGCAACAAATAAATATAACTAAGAGCCCAAAACAATAACAATGTAGGTTTTCAAAACAAGGTGGTAGGAACATAACAATTTTTGTTGTTTTGCATAGTTATCTTCATAAGTCTTACTTGAATTACCACATATAGTCATGCAAAACTGGTCTGATCCTACAGATGTTATCTGTTTTGTTCCAAGAACTAATAGAATTAGTAGTATAATCATCTTAGTGATCTTAACTGTATATATACAAATTTATATCTTATTTCATTTCTCTTCCTTCTTTTCTCCTTTTCCCTGTCTTATTTTTTCCTCTTTGAGCAGTTTCTTACCCTTTCACAATATTTATTGAAGATTTTGTATCTTATTTACTCTTTCAGTTTCCTACACTAAGGAGACAGTACAGTTATTTACACATGTGAATTTGATTTATTTCAGTTATGAGTATGGTCTCAAGTTGCATCCATTTACTTATAGAAGCCTCAATGTAGTCTTTCTCTATAGCTAAATAGTATTCCATTGTATAAAAATATCATATCTTTTTTACCCATTCCTCAGTTGATGGGCATTTGAGTTTTTTCCAAGATTTAGCTATTACAGATTGTGCTGCTGTAAAGATGGGTGCACACATGTCACTGTGATATGATGTTTTCAGTTCTGGGAATATTTCCAGAAGTGGAACAGCTGGGTCAAAAGGGAATTGCAATCCCAGCTTTTTGAGGAACCTCAAGACTGATTTCCACAGTCTACACTCCTACCAACAGTGCAGAAGTGTTCCTTTTCCTCCACAGCCTCTCCAGCATTTGTTATTCGTGGTTTTCTTGATTCTGGCTATTCTTTCTGGAGTGAGCTGGAATCTTAGTGTTATTTTAATTTGCATTTCTCTAATGACCAATGATATTGAACATTTTATCATGTATTTATTTGCCATTTATATTTCTTCATCTGAGAAGTGTGTGTATTTATCTCAGATGCCCATTTTTGGATTGTGTCTTTGAATTTTGGGGGCCTGATTTTTTAAATAATTCTTTGTATGTTCTAGATAGAAATCCTTTGTCTGAGATATAGTTGACTAAGATTTTTTTTCCCCAATTCATAGGTTTTCTTTTCACTCTGTTGGAGATTTCTTTTGACATGCAAAAACTTTTTAATGAGATGAGAGCCCAGTTGTTGATTCTGGGAAGTATTTCCCGTGCAGTTTGTTTTTTGTTCATGAGTATTTGCTGACCCCTATGTCTTGAAGATTTCTACCTACTTTGTCTACTCCTTGGGACTTTTGGAAGCTTGAATCCAGCAGGGAACGGTTGCAGTTTCCATTTCCTGCTCTGGGTTACTGAATGCTCTCAACAGGTGGTGTGCAAATGGGAACAAGGCTTGCTGGGGGCTGAAGCATTGCTAGGCATATGGAAAATACTTGGTCTGTGATAGCCTGTTTTTACTGTTAGTTTTAGACATCTGGAATAGAGAAGTTAGATAGGAATAGCCTCTCTAGGCATTCACTCACAACTGAAGTTCATATACCTCGATTAAGCAGTCAGTGTGGTTAAGGTTAGGGTTAGGGGATACCAAGATGCATTGACATGCTGTAAACTTTAAGGTATAATAAATATGTGCATGGAGGAGACAGAGATGACTAATCATTTCAAACCTTATTATGTGCTATAAAGACTAGGGCAATCAAGGAAGGCTTCTTAGAGATGCATTTTTATCTGGGCCTCGATAGATTATTTGGGTTTTATCAGATTGGAAATGGAAATTGAACAAGAGGGAAGATGAGACTGGAGAAGAAATTAATGGAGTAACATCTGTTGGGGAGAGGCTCTGTGAGTAGGGGAAAAATGATGCAGTCAGTATTAGTTTGGAGGCCCCTGGGCAGATTGTTCTGCCTGCATGGAGCAGCAAATGCAAGTATCACAGCACAGGATCATGTATTTGGTGGTGAGTGGTTCCCTCAGGGAGAGGCATGGCAGAGCCTAGGCTCTGTGGACCTGCCAAGTGTTCTGTGCCCTCACTGAGCTCCCTGGTGCTAAGGGTGTCTCTGGCGATACCTGTATATGGGCACTCTTATTTCACCTTAGGTTCAGTGCAAGCAGTTTGTTAGTACAAATCAGATACACATGTGATGCCCCCATGGAGTAGAGACAGACGGCTAACAAAAATGCTGGGCAGATAGAGTCACTTCTTTGTTTAGGATGAGATCTCACTTCTTTCTCTTAACTTCCCATTGTGACTGTGACCATCCTTTACCTTTGTTCCTGGGTGCGGCTCTGGTTAGCCAAAAATTTCAAGGCAGACAATGCCCTGGTAGAACATTCAGAGTTCAAACATGCCTTGGAAAGGAGCAATTCCCTGAATGTGAGTCCACAAAACTTCACTGCCATCTGTCCTGGGTTGCTGGTAATAAGAGCCATTGAAGTTTTAGTCTACTTGTCTTCAATAATGAATTTTTTTTCATGGCCATGATATGAGAACAAATTACTTGCTTTTTTTCTCTCATAGATTTGTTAGTGTTTTTAGTTAAAATTCTTCCTCATAATAGCATTATGGTGAGTTCTTCTAAATTGTTAATGTTTTCTGATATAGTTTGTCAGAGGCACTGCCTTGATATAATACTATGCCATCTGTCTCTACTCTGATTCTCACAGTACCCCAGGAAGGTGAGATGGTGGGTGCTGTTTTCTCTTTGTGCCTGAGAGAAGAGATCAGAGAGACTGATAGCTATGACCCTAATTACCTAGTTGAGTTTAGAATGAAAAGTCTTACAGACTCTGTTACATAATAGGTGTATATGAATGTGCACTGTTGTTCTCCATTATGAACTTTTATTTTAGAGTACTCCTTCTTAGGCAATTTAGGAGGCTGGCTTCTTCCTTGGGAAGGGTACTTGAATCCAGTACGTGCTCAATAGATGTTGAATGAATGAATGAATGAATGCATGCATGAACTCTGGAACATCATAACTTTGTTAATCTTTTTTTTTTTTTGGCTACTGGAAATTGAACTTTGGACCTCACACTTGTCAGGCAGGCACTTATGTCACTGAGCTATATCCCCAACCCAATAACTTTGTTAATCTTGCAGGTTTTGTTAATCTTCTGTTTTGTCTCAGTCTTGCTTCCCACATCTCTTTGTGATCTTTATTAATCTGCAGCATCTCTTTGTAATCTCTAGAAATGTGTTTGTTTTTGTCGTGTTATAAAGAATTTCAAAATTGAGAAATTTTTTTATGGTTCTAGTCTTACGACATGGTACTGTGAACTAAATCTCTCAGTTGTCTCTGTTGTGGCCTCATCTCTTGGACCTGTATGCTTCAGGGCCTTCACAGTGCTTGGTTTTGGGCATAGCTTGTACTTTTAGACATAGCCATGACCTCCTGCTATATGTGTAATTTTAGCCCTGAATCATCTCAAGAGGGAAATATAGTTTACAGTGTTTATTAAATGGATAGAATGATACTAACTCCTCAGGAGAAATCTAGAAATTTCTAATCTTAAGATCTGACTAAATGATGTAATGACTAATGTGTGCACAGTGACAACAGTTAAGTTTGATATAGGTAGGAGACTTCAATGTATATTTAATTGAAAGGTATGTTTTTCTACCCATGAATGCTTTCTTGTGTTGAAGATGTCAGAAGGGTAAGAGTATCTTTCCTGAGTAATTATAGACTGTGTATTGAGGACACCCTCCAAATAGTGTCACCTGAATGCTAACTGTAGAAGGAAGTGTAGGAAGACCACATCTTTGGTTAAACTTGAATAATAATTTCTGTGTCAGTGTGGAGCCAAATGTCATTTCATCTGTTGTTTAGGTTGATAAAAAGCTATAACAGGGAATAAATCATTGCTCCAAATAGAAGTTGTTTAGGGTCAAGACTTTGGGAAAACACTTAGAAACTGTAAGCTGTGTATGTTTACAAGGAAACACTTCTGCATTTATTCTCATCCCACCTATGCTTCTGTTTTATGTGACTGACAACAGTGTTTTGTGTGGCTGGTAAAAGCGATGAGCTAAGCAGATTGGATCTCTTAGAATGTATAGGAATTAGTTTGGAAAGGGAACAGGGAATTTATTTAGACAGTGCTTAGTAATTTATAATCCAGACAGTTGGGTGACAGGCAGGCATGGTCTGCCAAATGATTTTGACTTTTCTTTTTTCCCTTAGGTGAATTGCGGCAAGCCATTGTAGCCATGATGAATAGGAAGGATGAGTTGGAAGAAGAGAACAGGTATTGGGATCTTCACTATCGAAGGATAGTCTCTTTCTTGGGAATGTTTTACCTCTGACACAGAGAGGATGTAACAGATGAAGGAATTTTGTTTCATAGGCAGAAGTGACTGGGTTTTCTTTAGGTTCAGTCTGGATGTGCCACTGTAATACATCTAATGAGGCTTATGTGCAAGCAAGGAATGAAAACCTAATAATAGTGGCACTGCCTTAGAACAGAGTAAGAATTTCCGAGTAGTCTTTCTTTTTTAAAAACAGCTCTTATTGAGTTATAATTTACATATGCTACAGCTCTCCTATTTATTTTCAGTGTACAACCCAGTGATTTTCAGTACATTGCACAGATACATGCAGTCATCATCAGTTTTAGAACATTTTCATCACCTCAGGAAGAAAACCCCACACTCTCCACCGCTTACCTCCCTACTCCCAGAGCAGTCTTCTGAGTGACCTTTGATTGAAGGCCTATTTGCCATGTTCCAGATATTAAAATGTTTTCCTTAAAGTTTGTCTAGGTCAAGTATACTTAGGGAAAGATGATGTTGGGATTCTTTTGATTGGACAGATTCATTCTAGATACTGAGAAGACAAAAGGTTTATTCTTTTTTTCCCATTTGAAACCAGTGCTCCATGCTACCTGGTATTGACTGCATTGCTACCATCCAATTGAAGTTGAGTTTCTCAACTACCAAAGTCTGTTTTGACACTGAGTGGTCAGTAGAAGTCTTGCCTGTGATTATCTCCTCTTTACAGGAGGTAAGGGTGTTTGTATACCTGAATGCACAAGAATATGTGTTTATGTCACCCTTATTATTATTATTATTTTTTTTTTTGAGAAAGGGTCTTGCTATGTAGTTTAAGCTGACCTTGAGTTCACTATGTAAACCAGGCTAGCCTTGAACTCATGGTGGCCCTCTTGCCTCATTCTCCTGATTTTTATGTCACCCTCTTATCCCTTTATTCATAGTGGTAATTAAGGATTAATGGTGACAACCAATGACAGCTCTTTTAGACTTTACTGTGGTCCTTGTTTGACAAGCTTTTTGCTTGCTCTTTATGGAAACATATGAAAGCAAAGAAGCATAATTTCTAAAACAAAAAAGAATTTTTAAAAAGGGATTTTTACAGAGCACAGTGTTCTACTAAGATCAACTTTGGACAAAGGGCTGTAGCTGTTATAGAATTCTTTTTTCTTGCTCCAGCTAAAGCTGTTATTTTAGAAGAAGCTGTAGCATTTGTCTTACCTTTGAGGAACATTATTCACTCTCTGTTAATTTCTTCTTCCCAAAGAGGAAAAAAATCAATATGTATGTGCCAGGGGGCCTAAGGCCTCAAGAGAATAATTTTCTCTAAGTTCCCAAGGAAAACAGGTCTTGGAGAATTCAGTGAATAACCAGGGTACGATAGGGTCCAGATATTTTGTTACATTCTGATGTTACCTTTCAAGTGTCCTTTATACCACAGTTGGGCCATCATTTTCTAAAAATAGGTATTCAGGTGCAATGAAGTAAATGATCAGTAGACTCATGTTTGCTCATTTCTCAATAGTAATTTGTGATGTTTTGTAGAAAATTTAATATTCTTTTCCATGTTTCTAAGACCAGGAATGACTGATATATAAAACATATTTGCAGGAGTCAAGAAATTTGGACTATAAAACACTAGTCATGATACCACTAACCATACAGCTATGTACATTTATTTAGCCTGGAGATAGCAGTAAAACAAGGCTCAAAGTGTGCTTTGTGGGTAGTAGTGGAAGTGAGATCAGACATCTGTCCCATAATCGGAGCAAGTAGTCTATTTTTATGCTGCAGATTATTCTTTTGGCCTCTTGTGACATCCTTTTCTTTGCTAAATCTCTTACTGGGTTCATGACAGAATGTCTCTGTTTAATGTGTTACACCTTTGAAAAGAATGTCTTTAAAGGGACTTACATGAGATTTGCCCAACTCCTTTTTTCCCCTTGATCTGAGCTGTGAGATGGCTGGCCTGCTCACTGGTGAGTTGGGATACAGAAGAGCCTGTCACAGATGATTTTTCTGGGGCTCATAATCATCATTATGGCCCATGCTTGCTATCTCCTTATATCAGTTTATTTGAGACAGACTTGAACTATGTTTGCACAGAGCCTCATGGATAGTGAGTGTGTTAGGCCTTGACTTAGGCCAAGAACTGTGTTCTGGGCTTGATGGGGTGTGGTTAATTGAGCCTAGAACTCAGTGTCTTAATTGTTGGGATTCCTCTTCTCAGGTCGCTGCGGAACCTGCTTGATGGTGAGATGGAGCACTCGGCTGTGCTGCGGCAAGAGGTTGACACCTTGAAAAGGAAGGTGGCTGAGCAGGAAGAGCGACATACCATGAAGGTCCAGGCATTAGCAAGGTAGGGGATGGCAAGGGACCAAGAAGTAAGCACATGAAGGCTTAGTTAAAACCCAGGCAGAACTTTCATGTACACATTATAACTTTTTAAAGTATAGTGACCAAAGAAAGTAAAATTTATGCATTTCAATTTAATTTATTCAATGATGCATATGCTCATGGTTCAATATTCAGAAGATTAAACTATGTGAGCCCTCTTTTTTTTGTCCCTTCCACCCAATTTGCTGCATAGAAGCAATCAGTATTATCAATTTCAGAGGTCGTCCAACTATTACAACCAAGTGTGTGTACATATACTTCCCTTATCCCCAAATAAAACTCACTTTATAACTTGGAGAGGGCTCTGTGTTGGTGGTCATAGGAACTGCCGTCTTTTTAGTAGTTCTTGGCGTCTCTCTGACTGAGTAGAATTTGTTTAAGCAGTCTCCCAACAACTGAGGATGTTTTCAGTCTTTTGCAAGTACTGATAATGCCATTCATTACTAACGACCTGTGTGTTTGTTATCTTATTCATATGTGAGTGCATTTGTTGGAAGCATTCCCCGAATTAGATTTGTTGGGTCAAGGTGCAATGTATTTGTATGTTAGGGAGAGACATCAATTTCCTTCTGCAGATGCTGAGCCACAGATGTCCCACAGCAGTGTGCCAGATGACACTTCTGTCCCAGATGTGTGCATGAGGATAGGATTCAGGTTTCAAGTCCCTGATAATATCATGGAAGAAAAAGGTGGTTGGCAGAGTATTTTTTTATTTGCATTTCTTTGATTATTAACATGATTGATCCTATTTTTATTTAAGAGCATTTTGTTCTGTGATGTTTATATCTTATTCAAAGAAAACTTAAAAAAAAAAGAGAAAATGTTGGTGGACAAAAACATTCAACTTTCATAAAAACACATATTTTTTACCTAATTTGTTCATATATGAACATATTTTTATATTCTGCACTTATAATCCATAGACATTTTTAAATTTTTTTTTATTTTTTGGTACTAAGGATTGAACTCAGGATCTGTGCTTCCCAGGCAAGTGCTTGAGCCACCAACCTAAATCCCCAGCCCCTAACCCATTATTTTTTAATCCACCTCCTTCCTCTTCTATTTACTACCACAAGAGCAGTTTTTATGTTAACTGTTTTTGTTTTCAAGAGCAGAATATATTTATCCGGGGAAAGAAAACTTCAGTCAGAGAGAGACAGAAGGGGTCCTGAATGGGTTGCCAAGGATCATATCTTTTTAAGGGACTTGTATAGAGCCATGTTTACTCTTTTTATATACCTGGATATAGTATTTCACTGAGTTACTGCAACATAGTAAATTGGCCATATTAATTTGTCATATTAATTGGCATTAGGTTATTTCCAGTTTTTTCCCTTCTTTCAAAAGAGATAAGCAGTTTATTGCTTGTTCTTTAAAAGTGGTTTTACGTAAGACCAGGAGAAAATTGAGACTGGGGCTGTTCCAGAGCACCCAAGGGTTGGGTGACATGCTTGGCAGCCTTGGTGCTGTGAAGTAATGTAATTGTTGTGTATCTGTAATTGAATTTAGCACCATGACTTCTTTCTTTCTTTCTTTCTTTCTTTCTTTCTTTCTTTCTTTCTTTCTTTCTTTCTTTTTTTTTTTGTACTGGGGATCGAACTCACGACCTCACGCTTGCCAGGCAGGCACTTAAGCCACTGAGATAAATCCCCAGCCCGAGTTTAGCACCATGACTTCTTACCTAAGTTGCGTTCCTTGAGCCTCATCCCTTTCTTCCCCTTCTAAAAGGATACCTTAAGAGCTTCAGTACTGGTTAAATGGCAATTATAAAGGAGTAATAAATACTTAGTTTGGCATTTTCTTTACTAGTCCTACATTTCATCTGGCCATGCCAGGGTTTTGTGGCATAATTGCATTTGGTGTTCACAATAAAGACTGAAGTCTTTAGGGACACTGACTCTGAATCATCAGAGACAGTAAGGATTATATTCGTTGTCATTTTATTGGCTTGTGTTAAAAGTCAGCTTAGCCCCAAGTCCTGGACCATTACTCTCAAATTGTGTGCTTCTGGGTGAATTGCTCAACATCTGCAGGTATGTGTTTCCTATAGAGAGGGTAGATTTATCCATCTTGGCAGATCGAATAAAGAGGAAAGTATGTGAGATACTAGGGTGCTGAATACATACAAACTATTGTGAATGTGTGTAACAGTAGTTTATTTTAGAATACAATAATTCTAGGGCAAACTTTGTCCATAAAGTAGGTATAAAAAACTGATTTCTTAACTGGACAGTTTTGTAATTGGAAGTCTTCCTAAAGCCAATGGGTAGCTTAAATTTTAAGGCATCTGAAAGGTTGTGATTTGCAGGTGAGACAGCTATAAAACAGATGGACTTTTGAAAAGAAGAAAACAGATTGATTAGTCTTGTAAATTTTGACAAACTTAATTGCTGGCATGTTTCAGATAGGGTTCACCTTTGGGAGCGTTATGAAGTTTCTTCTTGCTTCTGGCCATAGCAGGAGCATCAGTCTATGTTAGTGGATGGCGAACGTTTTCAGGTTGCTTGGGGACTATGGTATGGTACGGTACCTGATTATACGTATTCTAAGAGTGTATTTGTGTGTGTGTGTGTTATACACACACACACACACACACACTCAAATACTCAAAGTAATACTCAAAATATTACTGACTTTGAGTATGACTGTAAATCAGAAACATCACTCAGGATTTGGATACACACATTCCTTTTGCTCAAAATTAATGGCTCTCTCACGTTTCAGCAAAGAACAAAGTCATGTAACTAGCCCAGTGTTTCTGTGGCCTCAAGCAACTGCTAGTTTCTTATATGGAGTGATTATAATCAGTTGCAGTGAGACTGTTTAAGTCACTAAATAATTGATTACCTTGTTTCCTACTGAGTTAAGGAAACTAAGGCTATGAGACAGATGTTAGAAGAGAGAAGACCCAGATTTATATTGAGAAGTCCCTTTCAAGGAAATGTGTTAGTCTGTTTTATGCCACTGTAACAGATTACCACAGACTGGATAGTGCATAATGAACAGAAATTAATTTGGCTTATGATTCTGGAAGCTGGAAAGTCTTAAGATGGAGGGCCTGCATCTGGTGAGGGCATGCTGCTGCATCATAACAAGGCTGAAAGTTTCACATGTGTGAGAGAGGGAGAGGGAGAAGGAGAGGGAGGGAGAGGGAGAGGGAAGGAGGGAGGTAAGGGACTGAACTCAAGTTCACTCTTGGGGTAATGACATTAATCCATTGATGAGAGCAGCATCCTTGTGTCCTAATCTGGTTTTAAAGATCTCACCTCTCAATATTGTTGCATTGGAGGGTTAAGTTTTTAACACATGAACTTTGGGAGACATATTCAGCCATAGCAGAAAGTAAGTAAACATGGTTTTTGTCTTATTGTGGGAACATTTTCTGTTTTTGCATATTGTATTAGTTATTTCTTACTGTGTAACAAATTATCTCCACACTTGGTTACTTAAAGCAACAATTTATAAACCCCTATAGTTTGTATGAGTCAGGAATCTGGGAATAGCTTTGCTGATGGTTAGAGTCTCATGAAGTAGCAGTCAGCTGTTGGCTAGGGTTTCTATCATCTGAAGTCTTGATTAGGAGTCTCACTCATATGACTGGAGGCTTCCAGCTTCTAGCCTTTTGTTCCTATGTGGGCTTCCATGCTGAATAACCCAAGACCAAGAGAATACCTTCAAGATGTTTTTATAACCTAATCTGGAGCTGGCATGTAATTGCTTCTGCTGTATTCTATGGTTACACAAATCTGCTCTGATTCAGTGTGGGAAGGGAATACAAGGTGTGGACATCAGGAGGCAGGGATTACTGGGAGCCATCCTGAAAACTGCCCACTATGCACAGGCTTCCTCCTGGAGCCAGAGGTCTTTTAGAGAAAGAACCAGTAAGATGTCTGTATCTCTCTGGAAAGAGACTTATTGTAAGTTATTTGCTCACATGATTGCGAATGCAGAGTTTGTTGTCTACACCTGGAGGCTCAGGAAAGCCAGTGATACAGTTTGAAGGCTTGAGAGCCAGGAGGCTGCTGCTGTTGATGCAGTCTAAATCTGAAGGACCCAAGAACTAAGGGCAGGAATAGATCCATGCCATAACTCAAGTGGTTGGGCAGAGAGACAATTCACCTTCTTCTCTTGTTTTGTTCTGTTCAGGCCCTCAGTGGACTAGATGATGCCCCACTGTACTCATTAGCCACCAATTCAAATGCTCATCTCTTCTGGAAATACCCTTACACACATGCAGAAGTAATGTTTCCATTTTTGTGGTACTAGGGATTGAACCACACTGAGCTACATCCCTGGCCTTTTTTTTTGTTTTGAGGCAGGATCTTGCTAAGTTGCCCAGGCTGAGCTTGAACTTAAGATTCTCCTATCTTAGCCTCTAACAGGTCTTCAAATATAGGTGTGGCTAAAGGCAATGTTTAATTTGATACCTGAGAATCCTATGACCCAGTCAGATTGACATATAAAATTAACACTCACACTATCTGATTTTCTTTTGGTGGCCTTATCTTCCCTACTCTGTCTGTGTGGTTTGATAGGCTGATCCTACTGCTGTCCCCCCTGAACTTCAGAACAGAGAACTAGATTGAGGCCTGCATAGTCAGCTTCCTCATCCTTGGCCACCATGATCATGTCTAAGAATGACATGTGACCAGACTGATCTGAAAAGAAACAGTTACAGCATTCTTGAGAAGATATGGTGAAAGCCAGGAGTTGCTGGCCACTTTGAGGGAAGATTCTAACCCTAAGTATCAGCAATACAGTGGAGAAGTAGGAGAAGTTGTCAATGATAATATCATCTGAGCTGGTGGATCCAGTCTTTCCTAAACTGTTTATTTCCATCTAATATTTTAAATTTGTTAGTCAATATATTGCTTTTGTTACTTGAGCCAGTTTGTGATTGCTTTTTCTCTGAGTTATAGTGTACAGTCCTAAGCAGGATTCTTGTCTGGATATTAGGGGCACAGAATGGGTTGTGTTTTCTCTGGGTTGAAGTAGATTTATCATCTCAATAGTTAAGCTACCAGATCCCTGAAGTGATTTCACTTCAGTCTAGGTTTACCAGGGGAGGAGGCTATGTTCTTAAATAGAAACCCACTGGGTTGTTTCAAGAGCACCACCAAGGCTTTTCTTCCTGTCTCTCTTATAGGGTCCAGCCTTACTATTATGCTGTCATTACCACTTCTCTGTCATGCTGGGCAACTCCAGTGCACTGATAAGAGCATGTTAGGTGATCAGGCCTCTCCCTTAATCCATTAGAGTTTCTTCATTTTCTTTAAATTTTTAAAAGGAACTGGGATGGCACAAATCATTCTCTTGCCCACTTGAGACATCAGGTAGCTCCCAGTGGCTTGTGAGAGTTATATGTCTGACCCTTAGTTGGGGAATCACCCAGTATAGAGATTCTGTTTCTGATGCTGTCCCTTATTAGTGTGTCTTCTCAAATCTATTTCTTCTAACTAGTATCAACATGCTTCTGAAAGCATAAACCTAAGACAAATTAGCCTGAGTTAACAGGGGGCCTTTTGTTGCTGTAACTGTAAAAATTCAAGAATGGTCACTTTATTCATGTATTGTCAGCCCCAGGTGCTCTTATAATACTAGTGATTTTCTGTCCCTTCCTCAGTTTCTTGTCCTCTATGTGCAGGCATCATTCTCCATGTACAGTAGCAAAGATGGCATCTGGTAGCAGCAAGCCTTGTTCAGGATCCAAAGGGAAGAGGCTTTCTCTGAATCTCTGCTTCTGATGTTAGGAAAGCCACTTCATTGGGTATGTTCTGGCTAGGAGAGAGCAAAAAGCCATGACTGACAGCCTTATTAGGTATTCAAGACAGGTATTAGGCAGATAAAACCATGTCTCTTATACTTCCTCTTGTGTGTTTGGGTTGATTACATGAATTAATGCTCTTAGAGCACTCAGTACAGCTCCAGGCCTTAGCAAGTGCTCTGAACATGGTACCTGATTTCTTCCTACCTAGTACCTTGGCCATGGATAGACAGGGGTGGTGAAGCTATGCCAGTATCTATGGGTTCCTCATTTGTCCAACTTCACCTAGCCCTGAATATCTTGGAACTTTTGGCCACTGGTTCATTTCATTTGACCTTCAGCTCCTCTTGGTGTGTCTGTCTGTCTCTCTCTCTCTTTT